>FIZT01021445.1:0-10274 GCA_900065295.1 Paracoccus marginatus | reverse complement strand
AAACATTAGTCTATTTCCGTTCTAACCTCGATTTTTTTGAAAATTGCCGAATTTTGAAAATTGATTTATGGGCGAACTAAGCGTCGTAGAGCAAAACGGATTTCAGATTCGGACTCAGCGAGGTCGAATCAGTCAAAAACGACCAAAAAACAAAATCGTCAAAAATCGCCAAAATTTCCATACTATAGCCTTCTGAAATTTTCGATTTTTGACGATTTTGAGATATGGTGGTTTTCGACTAATTCGACCTCGCTGAGTCCGAATCTGCCACTCATTTTGCTCTACGACGCTTAGTTCGCCCATAAATCAATTTTCAAAATTCGGCAATTTTCAAAAAAATCGAGGTTAGAACGGAAATAGACTAATTCGAGGTCGCTGATCATGACTATCGTATTAGTTTTTTATACGCACCCTTTCTTCCCACTCAAACGAGCAATTTTTTCTTAAAAACGCACATTTTAATGCCAAGGAGATGAGTACGCTCAAAACTAATCGCATATTCGTGATCAGCGACCGCGATTTAGTAATAAACGGCATAAAAAGCGATAAAATACGACAATTTTTGAAAAAATTCACCGTGTTCGGATTAAATGAAAATTTGCCTGCAAATGTTTCGTGTATGCAACCCATATCACAAGACAAAATATAACTCGCAAAATACATACCTATCTATTTCTACAAGACTTACGAATCTGTTTCAAAGTGTCATTTCCTTTCCTATTGAATCGATGTCGTAGAACACGATTCTGCAATCGCTATGGAACCGCGATGCTTTGCTCTTCGAGTAATAAAGAAAATACGATCAATCTCCGCGAGTATGAGTCGGATCTGGCAAGGGATCGCGATCTCAGCGGCTGTTTTCATCGAAAATACAACGTATAAAATGCAGGCGAGGAATCGCGAATTGAAAAATTAATTTCCCAGCGAAAAATACGCCGCTCGAAGTCACTTTTAATTTCTACAACAAAAATAAATACCATACCGCAAGATTTACATGATTTATGTTTTCTTTCCTTCAAATATGCGTAAATTTATAAAAACTGAAATAAATCGCGGTTTTTTCCATTAAATAACGATAACTTTCGAGAAATCTACGTCAACAAGAGGTGTTTCAGATTCGTAAAAATTCAGTTTCACAATAGGTAGGTGGGTAGGTATATAGGTACGTACATAAGAACTTGGATATTTTTAATAATTTACGATACGAAAAATAATATACGTATTAACACTAAGCACGCACGATTCGATAATATAAACACGAGTACGCCGGTCTTAATAATTTATTCGTACAAAGAAATAAACAAGTGATGGTCTTAAATTACTAGTTCAGCAACCAACCTGTGGAATATAAAAATTATGGCTAATACCGTCAACGATTACGTATATGAATCACGAAAAAAAAAAAAAGGAAAATAAATAGAGAACGGACAGAGAATACTACATGAACTTAAAAAAGACAGAAAAATACAAATATAATATGACGAATTCACGATCGTATAAGTAAGAAAGAAAATAAACATGAATTATTTCAACGGTCATGAGATATTATATAGAAAAAAAAAGTGATTAAAAAGAGGGAAAGGTATAAGTGAAAAAAATTGGCCGGGTAAATTGGTAAATTTTGTAAAAATCTAAAAAAATCTGCGTTGACATCCGGGTCGAAGTATAATTTATATACACGTTATCACCGCCGGAACATTATCAAAATGCCGTAGTAATCAATAATAACGTCTCTAAGTCGAATTATTTCATTCGATCAGCGGCTTCGGTTGCTCCCACGGGAATATATCGCGTCCAAAATGGCCGTAAGTGCTGGTCTGCTGATAGATAGGATTACGTAGGTTGAGTTCTCTGCGAGGAAGAAGCAAATTAATTAATAGCTGTGTTGTCGTCTCTTCTAAGTCGATTGCGAATAATGACGAGTGGCTTACTTGACGATTTTGCCAGGTCGTAAGTCGAAATTTTTCTTCACGATATCTAATAATTCTCTTTGCGTTTTCTTCGACGTACCGTAATCGAACAACGTTATTGAAATAGGTTCGGCGACGCCGATAGCGTAAGAGACCTGAAAATTTGCACGATTACGTCGATTATTCGAAATTTCTATATTTCTATTTTCATTTTTTTTTCCCCCCTTTAAATTACCTGAACTAAACATCTTCTGCAGAGCTTCGCTTTAACTAACGATTTGGCGACCCAACGTGCAGCATAAGCGGCTGATCTGTCTACTTTAGTAAAGTCTTTACCGGAAAAAGCTCCTCCGCCGTGGGCTCCCCAGCCACCGTACGTATCGACGATGATCTTTCGGCCAGTTAATCCGGCGTCACACTACACATAAACAATGTACACGTCAGTATTATGTAGAACGTACAATAGTGAATTCGAACGAATTTGAATGGCAACGTTACGTACCTGCGGCCCTCCTAAGACGAATTGGCCGCATGGATTGATGTGGTATACTGTACGTTCGTCTAAATACTTTGATGGAATTACGGCTTTGATAACTTTTTCCATGACGTCTTGTCTTAAATCTTCTAGCGTTATTTTATCCGAATGTTGCACAGATACGACGACCGTATGTACCCGGCTCGGTACACAAGCGCCTTTCAAAAAGTAGTATTCGCAAGTAACCTAAAAAGAACAAAAAAAAAAAAAATACATCATCATTAGTATGCCTTCTACATATTTAATTATAATTAATAATACTTTCGATCCGAATGTGTACCAATCAAGACAAATCCTTGACATTGCGCTTGCGACCTTTGAGGTCGCGCGATAATTATTTTGCAGTATCTAACATACAAGTAAATCGTAATTCGTCGAGAAATTCATTCATCAATGGGGTCATTGTAAATTTCAAATCATCCAAGTAAACCAACGAACGTCTCGTATCGTTCGTACACTGCGAGCGATTCATTTAAAAAAAAAAAGTCATCGAATTCGAACGGTTTATAAATAGAACTCGAATCAATAGATGCGTTTTCTCTTTCTATAGCCGAGCTGCTGATTTTTCAATTTATTCTGTCCCGTTTGTCATTGTCGTTTGCACTTGTCTTGTAACTTGTACGTACGCAAATAGAAGATTCGATTATTAAAGAGAAAAATGAAAAATTATAATCGATGTTTCGAGATGATCTATAAGCGTCTAAAAATAAGGGATAAATTTGAAAAGCAAATTTTTCACCACTGTCGATCGATATCGCATTCTGTAGAAAAAAATTGTACATTTAATGGCCAGGGTTACCCCGCGGTCAAACGAGTAAAAAATAAAATAAAAAATCTAGCTGCTAGGAAGGAAAAAAATGAAATGAAATAAAAAGTAAGTCGATATTCATGCCGATTTTTCAAACTTAATTGAAAATTTTCGATCACTTGAGCAGTGTAGCCATTTTTCAAATTTAAAAAAAATGAAAATTTTTTCTTGAAAAATTTCCACTAAGCTAAGCTAGTAAAACACGACCACGACGCGACGTATTAGATTGTACCGGGTGTCCGGTTGATTCTGGCCCCCCAATGACATTTGGCATGAAAACGCCGTAGGTTGGCAACATTGCGGCTATCCGTTTACATTAGTCAGAACTGCCAACCTACGAAGTTTTCATCGAAAATGTCATTAGGGGGGCCAGAATCAACCGGACACCCGGTACGTTCAATTCAATATAAATTAAAAAAATTAAATAATGAAAATCAGTGTTGCCAATAGATCGGAACTAATAATTTTTGAAAAATTTTCTAGTTGAAAAATAAATTGAAAAATTAATAGAAAAATAAAATCAAACCCGTACCGAATTTTCCAACCTATATAGTTGAAAATTTTCAATTTTTCAAGCAGTGCAGCCATTTTTTCAGATTAAAAAAAAAAATTGAAAAATTTTCACCGAGTTAAGCTAATGCAACAACCACTGATTGTACCTTTAATTCGAGAAAAATTTGAAGAAAAAAAAAATATGATAATAATCAATAATGAAAATCAGTGTTACCAACAGATCGTACGGAACTAATGATTTTTAGACAATTTTTCAGTTAAAAAAGAAATTAAAAATTGATAAAAAATGAAATTTAATCAAAATTATGCCGAATTTTCGATCTAGTTGGCAATTTTCGATCACAAGTGTTAGCATTTTTTCAGCTCGAAAAAGTATTATTCTTGTTAAATGAAATTTTTATTGAAAAATTCAACAAAACTTGGTAATATTATAATGTAATACGTTCAACTTGGAAGATATTTAAAAAAAAAAAAAAATGATGATCAAGGAAAATCAGTGTTACCACTAAATTGACACTAAATTGTAGAAAAATTTTCATTTTTCAATTATTTAACTGGAAAAAAAAATTCAAGAATGCCAGTGTTTCAACAAGAAACAATTTGTTTCAAAATCTGACCAGGGTCCGTCGCTTTGTAAGAAAATCAAACTTTCGAATGCACGAAAGTCGATTTTTTTTTTTAGGAATTACCGCCCTATGCGGTTTGTTAGTAGAAGGCTGTAATTTCCTCACAACGCTGCGCGCTGTTCGAAAAGTAAAAAGGTACCTGAGGCAGAAACAAAATGGACCGACAAAGTGGTCCAGTAAAGTGGCTCGTCGCGAAATAGCAGGTCGAAAAACTAGAGAAAAAAGGTAAGGTAGGGACAAAATGGACCGACAAAGTGGTCGGGTAAAGACAATGTGGTCCGGTAAAACAAAATGGACCGACAATGTGGTCCGGTAAGACAAAATCGACCGACGAAGTAGTTTGGTAAAGACAATGTGGTCCGGTAAAACAAAATGGACCGACAAAGTGGTTCGGTAAAGACAATGTGGTCCGGTAAAACAAAATGGACCGACAAAGTGGTCCGGTAAAACAAAATGGACCGACAAAGTGGTCCGGTAAAGACAAAATGGACCGACAAAGTGGTCCGGTAAAGACAAAATGGACCAACAAAGTGGTTTGGTAAAACAAAATGGACCGACAAAGTGGTCTGGTAAAGACAAAATGGACCGACAAAGTGGTCCGGTAAAGACAATGTGGTCCGGTAAAACAAAATGGACCGACAAAGTGGTCCGGTAAAACAAAATGGACCGACAAAGTGGTCCGGTAAAGACAACATGGACCGACAAAGTGGTCCGGTAAAGACAAAATGGACCAACAAAGTGGTTTGGTAAAACAAAATGGACCGACAAAGTGGTCTGGTAAAGACAAAATGGACCGACAAAGTGGTTCGGTAAAGACAATGTGGTCCGGTAAAACAAAATGGACCGACAAAGCAGTCTGGCAAAGAGGCTCAACAACGAATCCGCAACGGACCACTTTGACCATTTCCGAAAGGCTATAGCAACAACGAATCAGACCGACAAAGTGGTCCAGTAAAGTGGCTTGTCGTGAAATCACAATTCGAAAAAACTCGAGAAAAAAAGAGAAGGTAGAAACAAAATAGACCGGCAAAGTGACTCAACAACGAAGTGGACCGACAAAGTGGTCCGGTAAAGTGGCTCGTCGCGAAATAACCAGTCGAAAAAACCAGAAAAAAGGTAAGGTAGAAACAAAATGGACCGGCAAAGTGGCGCCACAGCGAATTGGACCGACAAAGTGGTCCGGTAAAGTGGCTCAACAACGAATCCGCAACGGACCACTTTGACCATTTCCGAAAGGTTATAAATTATTTTCTTTCTAGTAATGGACTTGGAAAAAAAAATTTTCAAGCTTTGACAAAATTATAGAAGAAAGTGTCTTGCTGAGGTAATTTGGCTGGTCGAAACCAAATCTGGCATTGGAATTTGCATTTGACCACTATTAACCCTCTCTTCCCATCGAAACTTGAAATTTCTAGGGTAAAAAAATGCAATTTTGGGAATTTCAGGCAAAGTGGTCACGAAACAAATGTAAAAAGGGGTAAATTGACTCGCTGAACACGATTTCGGGATTTGTCTTTTTCGTCGACGATGTTTACTATTAAAAACCGACGATCCAA
The DNA here is from genome assembly GCA_900065295.1 of Paracoccus marginatus. NCBI lineage: Eukaryota > Metazoa > Arthropoda > Insecta > Hemiptera > Pseudococcidae > Paracoccus > Paracoccus marginatus. The sequence continues at coordinate 4,326 of FIZT01021445.1, read as the reverse complement.
AGCTTCTATCCACAGATTTCGAAAGATGAAAAAATTGGATAAATTTTCTGGTTAAGGGCTCGAAAAATACGAGAAAAAAATTTTCTCAAAAAAATCATAATGCGGCTCTAAACTGACTATTTTTCAGAAAAAAATTTCAATTCAACAAACTTTTCTCACTTTCTGCATCAACTAAAAGAGAAAAGTTTCGATTTCGCACCCAATTAGCAACCATAATATCCCCTATTCACTATTCAGTAACCTACTACCCTGCTTGGCAATCTTTCCCATAGCTCTTCTTCATCTACCCCCAAGAAACCTTGACAGAGTACCTAACCATACAATACAAATAATTCGCCGGGTACGAAAAAAGAAGAAGAAGAAAAAAAAGAAAACCAGAACCACACACGCACCGTAACTAGAGCGAAACCGAAACGCAAGTACATGGCGACCTTGTCACCGTGTGCATCTCGCTGTGCACTTTACAATGCTTCCGCTGCAACGGCACGCCGAGCGCAGCGGGGGATTCGCGAAAAAAAAAAAAGATTAAAGGCCGACACACCTTGCGCAACAGTTTGAAATTCGCGTTCATATTTTTACGTAGGTATACCTGTACGTATACGTGTGTGTCTGCCCTGCTTATATCGATGTATTTCTACGTACCTACGTATTATTGTTCGTATACTCCGATGCGATTCTTACAATAGCCAATATACTATGTAGGGTATTAGGTGGTATACCTACGAGTACATTGTATTCGGGCGCGTAGGATGCGTGGGAGAAAAATTTTGTACGCAACGTTGCGTATACGTACGGTACGCGGCGCGGTCTTGCGGTTTAATTTTAGAGCTCCGTCTACACCCTTCGCGAGACCGCAGACGGATTAACGAACCGAGAATGGGTCGTTTTGGTACACGGTAGTGGTACATCTACATCTTATTACTAGGGTATTTATCTCCATATACGAGCGTAATAATTATGCGTAATTACTTGTGTTTTAGTATCGGGTCTAGCCCACCATAGTTCTCCGCTTCGTCTTAATTCGGCGATTTTTTGATTAAGCTTATGAGCTAGTACCACAGTCAAAGGCATACACTCTTCCGTTTCGTCAGTTGCGTAACCGAACATCAAGCCCTGTAAAATAATACGTCTATCGATTATTATCGTCGTCGTCGTCGTTATATGTATTTATCTATACCCACATCCTCATCACACCAAAATTCATCGTAAACGTGTATAGTAGGTATTTGTAAAAAAAAAAAGAAAAAAGGTACTAAAAGTCAAACGAACATCACGTGCTAAGTATACATAGTTTACATGCAATAATTTCTCTCTCAAAACCCCTATAAATATCGTGCAAATTAATTATACATTCGTAAAAGAAAAAGATAGAAAAAAAGTATTAATAATAAAGCGGTGAATATTGAGGGGAAAATACGAAGAAGAAATAACATGCCGATAATCGCGTCAATTATTACGTAAGCAGCTAAGCACATAGCGTCAAAAAAGGCATTTCCGGTGTCAATAACTTTTTCACACTAACGCAAGGTGATGAAATTTCAATGCAACATCTAATTTCAAACTACAAACGTCGAACATGATAAAAAATTTAGTGATTTTTTTTTCAACAGAAATTTTTTGAAAACTGTTCAGTGATTCCCAAATACTCGAAGAACGATTTTTTTTTTTTTTGTAAAACTAAAAACACCAAATATGTACCGAATAATTTTAAGAAAAAATTGAACGCTGGCACAGGTCCATAATTTTTTAGATCAAGAATTTCCGAAACCGAATCAGTGATTCCAAACCAGTTACAAATATTTCAAAATACATAAATTAAAAATGTCAAAAAAAAAAAATTTTATTTCATTTAAAACCTCACTTTTTCGCTTATCATTTTTTCAGAAAAAAACGATAATTATGTTCAGTGTTTCTCAAACAGCATCGAAAATTGAAAAAAAAAAGAATAAATAAAATGTAGACTATTGCGATCATTGAAAGTGTGACAAAGAGAAATTTTAAAATTCTGAAAATAAATTGCAAACAATGTAAAAACTTATTTGAAAAACTAAAAAATGGAGAAAACTTTTCAAAAGGGGAAATAAGAGAAAAGTACAAAAACAAAGTGAGAGGCGAAAAATAGAGAAAAATATTTTTTTGTTGATTTTGGACTCTTGACGAAAATGATTTTTTAAAAAATGGAAAAACTCGAAAAAAAATTCAACAAACTTCAGGGGAAAAAAATGGAAGCAGAGACCTAATTGTGACTTGCAAAAAAAAGAAAAAATTTTGAAAAAAATACACAATTTTAAACATTTGAGCAATTTTTGAAAAATTTGTCAATTCTGAAAAATTTTCGATAGTTTTGGAAAATTTGAAAATTTTGATGGTTTCAAAATTTTAAAAATTTTACAGTTTTGAAAAATTTGTTAATTCTGAAAAATATGACAGTTTGGAAAATTCTACTGTTTTGGATAATTTAGCAATTTTGGAAAATTCAGAAATTCTGAAAATTTTTTATGGTTTTAACAAAATTGACAATCTCAAGGTTATAAAAATTTGACTGTTTTGCATAATTTTGGAAAATTTAAGAATTCTGAAAATTTTGATTGTTTCAAAATTCAACAATTTGGAAGACTTCGATAATTTTCTAATTTTCTCACAATTTTTAAAAATTTTATAGTTTTGGAAAATATGGAAATTCTGAAAAATTTTGATGGTTTTGAAAGATTTGACAATTCTTGAAAAATTTGTCAATTCTGAAAAATTTTCGGTTTAAAATTTTTTTCTATTTTAGGTAGTTTTGGAAATTTTGAAAATTCTGATGGTTTCAAAATTTTTGAAAATTTTTGATAATTTTGGAAATTCAGAGAAATTTAATGACAGCTTAATATGGTTTGAATAATTTAGCAATTTTGGCAAATTCGGAAATTCTGAAAATTTGATGGTTTTGAAAAATTCGACAATTTTTAAAAATTTTACAGTTCTAAAAAATTTGTCAATTTTGAAAATTTTGACGGTTCAAAAAATTTGATAATTTTTAGCAATTTTGGAAAATTTAGAAATTCTGAAAATTTTGATGGTTTTGAAAAATTGTACGGTTTTAAAAATTTTACAGTTTTGTATAAATTAGCAATTTTGGAAAATTTGGCGATCCTATGAAGATTTCAACGATTTTGAAAAATTTTACAATTTCGAAGAATTTGATAATTTTTCATCGTTCTAGCATTTTTGCGATTCAAAATTTTCTTCAAATTACAGTCATTTCTAAAAAATTTACAATTTTGAAAGAATAATTGGCAATTTTTTGAAGTGCAAAAATTGTAAAATTTTAAATTACCCTGTTGATAATTTTTTTTCTTTGAAATTCGATACTTACGAGTATGTTTTTTCATTACAATTTTCATTGATCATTTCACTTCAAATTTTTTTTTCTCAATTTTTGAAAAATACATGACTTGTGAGTTAGTCTTCATCAAAATGGCTGACTCTGCATCAAAAATTCGCCTAAATTCAATGGCTGCCCTTCGGCTCGTGAAATTCTGGTTTCAAGGGCTCTTTCGACTTTTGTTTTGTTTCGTCTTGAAATTTATTTTCCGCCCGAAGATCCCTCGTCAGCTGTAAAATTTTTGCATTTCTTCATCTATGCCTCCCCCTCCACCGAACCCCACCCCCTCCCTCGAAATATGCGGGTACATTCAGTTTTGAAAAATTGAACGTCCAAGAAAAAGTTGCCAGCTTCTAGCAAAACTGAAAAATACGTCATTCTCGAATATTACACGGGTACTTTTTAAAAACCGGCACAGCGGTTCTCAAATTTTGGGTTGAAAATTTCTAAAAATGGCACAAAAAAATTTTCAATCAAAAATTGTTGTAACGTTACGTGAAAAATCAGCGAAATTCGCCGAAAAATCAGCGATGTTTTTCACTGATTTGACTATGCTACAATTCTGATTTTTTTTTTCAAGCGATTTTCACAGATTCTAACTGAGAGAGTAGGCATAAAAATGGATAATTCAGAATATCATCTTCACTTTGAATACATAACTTTTCGAGTATAACGAAAGCTTATAATAAAGTAAATTTTGTGTAATTGCATTATAGTGGTAAGATATGTATGTACAATTGTACATTAGGGTGGAGTGAAATAAAAAACGTACTTTGGATTTTGACCAAATTTGGCGGGGTAGTTTACTTTGAGTGGGAGACATCCCAAAAAAATTTTGAGCTCCCTAGGTGCAAAGGGAGGGGAGCAGGAGGTCCCCAAAGTGCACCTCCTTTTGAAAAAAACGCTGTTTTTTGTGTTTTTTAGCCAATAAAAATGGTGTGAGAAACCCTTATTCGCGC
>FIZT01021436.1:0-19093 GCA_900065295.1 Paracoccus marginatus | reverse complement strand
CGAAGCGTCACGCCGCCAACACCTCCCCCCAAAACGGAGAACCCGGCACCCCGGGTTCCAATCTCGCCTGGTTTCTACGACGAACGATTATTTTCGAAATGAACGCGTACAGCGAAGGCGAGACGGAAACGTTTGGCTGGAAAACGAATCAATATAGTTACCCTATTCGAAAACCTCTCTCTCGCCTCAGGAAGGATATAAGAAACGCGACGGCTGCTTTTGCCCCTTTGCCAACCGTATCGGTCGTCTTGTACGAGCAAAGTGTTCGCCTGTCTACGTTTCTCAGACCGCAGTGCCAAACAAAAGAACATCTTACCGCAGTTTTTCCAATGTCTTATCGCCCCAACTCACCCCGGCAACGAAAGCTCGACTGGTGAAATTTTCGGTTTACGTCGAGTCATCGTTTTTTTCCTCCGATGTGTCGTTAAGATCGACGTTGTAATACCACTTCGCAGGGTGTCCGATTCCATGTTCGGCGTTCGTGTTGTTTTCGTGTTAGAACACGACGCGACGTGCGCTACGCGGTCTACGTTTTGATGAATTACCACGGTAGCGTTAGCCAGAGCTTCGGTGGTTCTCTCACCCGCACCCTGGTCCTGCACGTATTATATGTAGAAGTAGAAGCGAGTTTGTATGTATTTGACCAAAACCTAATGTAATATTACGGCTGTGTGATTAATTCCGCTGGGTTTTTCATCGTCTGCGCCTTTTTCGAGGGTGGTTTTTAATGCATACGTCCACACACAGTTCCTTCCCGATTTCGAACCGAACACGTGCGGCTATACCGGATTTCTCTCCGGTTTTTTTCCTCTTTCTGGACGATACCAGCGGTGCGGCTGGTTTTAATGTATTGATTTTTTTTAGCGTAGGTTCGAAATTGTGGTATTTCCGAGACCGTATGATAGGGGTATTGATGAACGTTATCATCAGCGAAGGTCGTAGTTGAGAAGATAGAGCGGTCGTATCGGTGGATTCGGTGTTGGGTCTTTATTTTGCCGATTTTCTTCCTTGAATGAGTGAACTTGAAATGGAGAAATTTTGTTAGAATTTTTGAGAAGTGTGCAGAGGGGTAGGGAAAGGAAAATCTTTGTTACTCCAATCTTTTTTTTAAAACCATATAGGGATTTGTTTTTCGAAAATTGTTGATTTTAGCAGCTCTCTGTCGATTTTTTTCTAATTTACGATTACTGTAGACGAGACCCCAAGACCCTTCCCCTCCCCTTTGCCACCAAAAATTTGGACGTTTCAGCGCGCAGCGGTGGAAACCGGAACTGGGATTAGAAATGAAATGAATTTAGTTCCATACCAGTTCCAAGTTTATAATCGCAATTTTTTGTTTTGGCTTTTGATGTTCTGATGTTCAACAACTTGAACGGTTTCAAAGAAATTTTTTTGAATTAAATTTTAAAAGAAATTATCAAAAAAAATCTTTGACAAAAAATGAAGAAAAATCACTTTGAAAAATTAGAAGATTTTTGATTGAAATGAAGAAAAATATTCATGAAAAAATTGAAAAATTACTTTTGAAAAAATGAAAAATTTTGACTAGTAAATTAAAAACAGCTACAAATATTCATGAGAAAAGTTGAAAAAAATTCTCAGAAAAAATTGATTGAAATTTTCTTGATAAAACAGCAAAAAACTATTTTTAAAAGAAAATAATGAAAAAAACGGATTCTCTTGAGCAGAATTTCTTCTTCTATTTTTCAACCTCGAAATGATCGTTTTTGGTCGAAAAAAGTTTTTCATCCCAACATCAAAATGTCATACATCTCAATGTGTCACAGCACGTCTCAAGCCATTAGCAATAATCTATCAGACAGAAATGTCAATTTATTTAAAACGCGAGCTCGATAACTCGACGATCTTCCAGCTCGATTACGTCAAAAGTAGAGGTGTTTTCATAACGTTACCGATGTATTTGAATTTTTCCCACCGCTCCTCCTCTGCTTTCGACCCCATTCTAATTCTCATCATCTCATGTAACGTGAAGCACTGGCTGGAAAGGTTGACGCTTTGGTAAACGTTTCTACAAAATGGGAGGAATTTCGTTATCTATGTTCGAAACGATACAGGCGACGAACGAGCAAAATCTCATTACTTTGGATATTTTTTTGTAGCACTTTTTTCAGTCTGGTAATGTACCTGAGGTACGTTGCAGTTGCACGTTATCTGGAACGAGTATCAACAAAACGTCATCGAGCAAACTGTGAGGGTAATGTTATCAAACTCGGGAGCTTTGCGTGCTTTAATGTGTATTCTAAACAAAACCACGAGCCGTTAAACTTGCTCGTTGTGTTTACACAGAGTGAACCGAGCACGACGAGAGAGCGCCCGAGACAAAGATGAAAAAAAACACCAACATGGAATCGAGTACTCGACATAACAATGCGCGTACTCGAGGAAGGAAAAATCATCGCGAAGGTTCGACCGAGTGGGGAGAGATATTGTATGCAAAATGCTGAAATGTTGGCAAATCAAAGGCTATATTGCATGTTGTAGTACCTATGTCTAATGAGCTACTCGACCTGTGCTGAAAGTATATACATACGACACGACGTATAGAATGTAAAGGTCTCTTCTCGTTAGGTGAATTTTATTGATGAAAAATTAAAGGCGTGCTGGGTAACTGGAGTGTTACGTTCGAGTCGCGTATTTTTCTATCTACGATTATACAACTTTCTCAATGGGAGAACGAATAAGACTACGAGAAGATTGATGGAGCGAGTCGCATATAGAGACAGACCAACGCACAGACGCAGAAGGTTTGATAAATTTGAGCGATTAATTAGCCGTAATTACGGTACGCCGGTATTGGGTGTTATGTGGCGTTGTGTTGTGGCAGCTTGTTTATAAATTACGAAATGATATGCCGTGAAAAAAATGCATTATGCACGCTTTCACGTGTTATACTTGTAAGTAGTATACTACAATGAATGCAAAATGTGTAACGTTTCGGTGCCTTCGGTCTGTATTCGGCGTGATAACTAAGCAGTCTGTGCGAGTCTATGTATGTATAGCGCAAGAAATCTACTCATGTAGATCTCTCCGAAGTATAGATATACTGCAAGAGCAAGATGAATAATTTACATTTACGTAAATAATGACGCTAGGCGTCGCGAGTTCGTCTGTTGGGTGCAAATGAGCCGCGAAACGTGTGTCTCTATTCTTCTGACGAGAGTCTCTGTGTAATAATTCTGCTCTTCGTGTATTGAATTTGATCAGCATTCATCGCATCATCGTTGCGGTGCCGGCTACTATAAACAGAGCTCACGTATGTGGAAAAAAATTGACGTCTTGTAGGCCGAAACCACCACATCCAATATTGCCGCCTCCTGTGCCACTGTTTAATAAAACTGAAAGTGATTAGGTTTGTTTACAGCTTCCAGCATCCGCTTCTCTCTATGAAGTTAAAATCCAAGCGAGCGGAGAATGGTGAGTCACCTCCAGCGTGGTTTAAAAGTCTCTGGAAATTTTATTGAATTGATTGATTGATGCAGTAGGTATTTAGCCAGTCGCAAGCAGGAACTTTCAATTGGCTCAAAGGTGCTTTCAATTGGTTCAGAAAATTGATTTTAGCTATCCCTACAGGTGCGTTACAAGTAAACGCGAGTCAAAACGTACGCGTTGCTGCGTTCGTTTTGCAAAAATTTGTTGTTGTCGTTTGAGGGTACCTCGTTTCCCGCGCGTTGGTTGGTTCACTGAAAAACGCGTAGAGAGGACTACGTAGGGGATAAGTGTCATCTTTCGTTGTAGCTACTATAGTAAGCCAGTTTTCAAGTGTCTACCTCAAACCTTGAAGTATTTTGTAGAAAATCAATTCATCAATCTGCAAGGGATGGGCATGATGAGGGTCAAGGAGTGATTCAAATCTCGATTCAAGGTACAAAATCTTCTGAGAAATCAAATTAGGTCCTGGATCCAAAATCCGCTGCGATATCGGAATCAAGATGCAAGATGTGGTACAAAAGCGGATCTAAGATCCAACATTTGATTTTTTCTTCCATTCACCATTTTCAAAAATTTGTTAAAATTCGAGAAATTAATGCAGTCACCTAAAATTTTGGCTCTGAGGTGTGGATGCTGTGCTCTTTCTATGTGCCAATTTGTATCTCGATTTGAATTGACAATAGTGCAGAAGCCGGCCGAAGCATGGCAATCATGCGCGACAGGCCAAGTTGCTGGGCGTCGTTAAATAAATAAAGTTTTTGATGAAACGATGACAAATACGGTGAAATGTTTCGCCTGACAGTTCGCGAGGTATGCAACTCATATCACACATCGCAGGCGCGGTGGTGATAGGCTACACGCAGTGCACAGATGTAGTATTGGTTATCGCTTGATAAATTTAAGGCATAGAAAGTCGACGAATCGACGTTAAAATACGCTGGTTTTTTTCCTCGTAAGAGAGACATGAAGCCAACTTCGTTTTTTTTCTTTGTAAAAAGGATGCCTTAAAAGAAGTGATTTATTAAACGATTCGAAAATTATCGTAACACAGCCACCATTGTCTGTGGCTTAGTCACAGTTTGACGTTGATACTTTGAAGGTGCTTATTTTTAGGTCCATACTCAGAGCTCCTAGAACGTGTAATACGGACCCCTGTCTCTCCCTGTATACTCGTACGTTCGAGTGTGAAGTACGTAACGTTATATTACCGACGTGAGTTAACTTTGGTCTTTATTTTTTCAAAGTAGAATACTCTTACGTAGCGAGAGGGTTTTATTGTAATTTCAAAGTTGAATTTCTACGTTATAAGGGATCAGATGCGAGTTTTTCTGAGGGACATATGAGGGTAGTAAGCTGTTAAGTAGGATTATGACAGATGTTCTATGGAACGTGTTCGTAGTTCATAAATATTGAGCGAGTCAGGAGCTGGTTCTGGTGGCAGGAAAGTTGAAAAACGCTTTAATCTCGCTCTTGACGATGAAAAAAGAACTAATCCGGAGAGCAAAATGAACCTGTCATGAGTCTACTATTGAAAAAAATAGTCTAGAGTGGCGATACAAGTTCAAGTGAATTTTGATGGGACACATTCTCGAAGACTCAGTCTTAAAAATTGATTTCCAAAAAAAAGTTGAGTTGGGTTATTAAACTGCATCGATATCTTCGTCCCCCTTCCTCTCTCTCGAGTATCCTATTATGTATACATTCTCGTGTCATTGGAAAAATCTATTGTACTCACGTTTCTTCTCTGGTATCCAGCTGTGTTTTTTTTCTGTAAAAAGAAAAAATAAATAATAGAAAAATGCAGTTCGATAATCCGATAATGATCTTTTCTTACGTAACGTTGTAACGTTTACGCGAACGTGCAATTATCCAAGGCCGTATCGGTTGAAAGATTTTTTATTTTTTATAAATACTTAATCGCAATATGTAACGCACCTCTATCAGAAATGATAATTTTTCATTTTTGCTGTGCATTCTCAGATGAATGTACATAATGGGTACGTTCGAGTCGAGCTGAAGTTGGTAGGGAAGGATGAGTGAGGAACGACTTGTCGATATTTAAAAATGGAGTAAATATGTGAAAATAGACGATTGTAGGGATACGTGAGTAATATTGTTTATATCGCATCGGGTCATAAAATAAAAAGTTCGACATAAACGACGATGTACAAAGAGTTGAAAAATAAATTTAGAATAAGACGAATTGTAAATACGTACATAAAGAAGGCGATTGATGGTGTGTCTTTGTTAGTATTTATTTTTAAACAAACCGTAATAATTTTTTCCTTTCTCTGTCTTAATTGTGTAGCAATATGCGGGGGCTGGTTTGCCATTTGATTTCGTGAAAGGAAGGTTATAATTGCGGTACATGCACATTGTACATTGTACACCTTAATGCGTGTGCTGGAGAAGTATAAACTCGTGGGCTATATGCGCGAGCAGATTGTGTAATTAACGAGATTTTTTAATGATTTTTTCATCGGCTATTTTACCATAAATAGATTTGTACCCGTATAGGCTGCGATTATTATAGAGGCGCGTGTCGGTGACTCTTGACTCCCAAGTACATGCTATACATACATACATTAGGTACGTACGTAGTACGTGATTAATTTCATCAACCGGTTTATAGTAGGTACGTATTTTTTGATTCTTTATTTATGTATTATTTTCTTTTTCGAGTTACGTTGCGTGTCGTGAATCCGAATGTGGGCTTAGTTCAGCTGTCATTAAAATATCGCCACAGAGTAAAGAGAGAGTCCGAACGGCAGCAAAAGAGCGAGGTGGTAAAAAAAACTAAAGGGTACTTGATCGTAATGGTAATAAATTTGTTGAGTGAACAGGAAAGAGAACATTATTTACAGCCTTCTTCCGTTTCTAAAAATACTCGATGAATTGAGTTTTCATTATGTATATGAGTCGAACAATATGCATACGTTGACTGGAGTCGTCGCTGGTTCACGTATGTGTATGTGTACTGCAAGTATTATTTCGAAAGACGTACTGGACGGCAGGATTAACCCCCTCGTTGCCGCCTTCGGCCATGCGTATTAGCTTATTTTACGTGTATAGGTTTTATAGTCGTCGTGGATTAGAATATTTTAATGCGGTACGTTAGCGATTACCGGGGTGTACAGTGTACACGGGAAAGTACTGGAATTAATGCGAGCTCAGAGGGATCTGGATTATTACTCTCTTTTTTTTCAAATTACAACGATCTCGATAATGGTAATTTGGTAATTTGCTTTACATTTGCATCTCGTGACCTTTGAGAGGTAATTTATAAAATGCTAATTATATCGAACACCTGAATACGTGGGATGTGATTAGAGACTACAGAAGAGTGCAGCTGGAGGTATTTTTATGGGGTCAAGACGGGGTCAGTTGGGGTAGTTACGTGTGTAATCGCTGTTTTGAGCTGGGTTACGGGAGATAGTCGAGGTTTGGATTAGGTTAGGGTTTCTTTTAGAGTGTTTGCCATTTTCCTTTGGGAGTTTTTAGAATTTTTTGTTTTTTTTTTTAAAAATTTTGTTGGTATTTCATTTCTTATTTTTTTTTTTGGACACTTGAAAATTCTTTCTCATCGTAATTATGTACATAGTTTTAGAGTTTCTTTTTTTTCAATTTTTATTGCAATCATTTCTAAATAATTTTTTTCCAAATTTTCTGAATTTTTATATTTTTATGAAAGTTTTTTTCAAATTCTTTTTTGTATTTTTTTTTTCAGGACTTTGAAAATTTTCCTTTCAAATTTTTTGAAATTTTTTAATTTTTTTCAATCATTTTTTTGTTTGAAAAATTCCAAATTTCTGTTTTTTTCAATTTTTGAAAACTTTTTTCACATTTTTTTCTATCAACGTCTTTTCTGTTTTTTTTTTTCAAAATTTTCTCATTTTTCAAAGTTTTTTTTCATGTTTTGGGTTTTTTCCGAACTTTTCAATTTTCGTTTCAAATTTTTTCGAAAAATTTTCATATTTTTCAACATAACACTATTCGATTGAACTTCGTATTTTTTTATTTTTTCAATTTTTCATAGCAAATGTTGTTCTTCTGTATTCAGTCAAACCACCCGGAAATCGAGACTCTTTTACGATAATTTTGAAGTTCACTTTTTTCCACCCCCAGTTCTGTACGATCATTGAAACTTGAACAAAGAAAACCCCTATCTCTAGGGTACAATCTGAATGTCTTTTTTGGGTACTACTATTAAAACGATGCTCAATATTTTTTGAATGACAATTATCCTCATAAGTAGCTTGGTTCATTTTTTAGAAGAGCATCTCAAGCAAGATTTTATCTTCGCTCTGTACGCGACATCTCTTGAAAGCATCCCTTTCTATTGTCTGAATGTGTTGGAAAAAATGTCTGCCAACCAGCGAATCGAACCCTGCCTAGGATAGGACTTAAACACAGCACAATTTCACATTCGTTTCGATTTGTTTACATCTGGAAGTTGGTGGCAATCGGCACAGATGGCGCTGAAATAGGAAAAGTGTCGGACGAGTGGGAAAGCTCGTCACGTGGACGGTTTTGTGCACTCGGTGGAAGTGTTTTCCGCACCGACGGGTAACGCAGAAGGGTGTAAATTTCGCCGTTTATAAAATAATATTATACGATGATGACGAGGGTTGAAGAATGTTAAATTAAGGATAATCGCGGTTGGAAAAGAATATTTAGCAAATTGAATTAGGTACGAAGAGGTTCGATTCGCAGAGAGGCCGAAGGGAAAAGAATTATTGCGGTTATTATATGTATTTTTTTTCCACGAGAGATATCCATTGAAATGATTTATGGGCGTGGGGTGCAGATAACCGCCCTTGTGGGACATTTTTAATTGCTGCTTTTAAAAAGTGCTCTCGATGTAAGTATACTTCGGTTAATTTAGGGTTGCTTTAATAGCTCTTTTTGTCGAGCGTTTATAAACACCAGCGTGGCGGCGTGGCGACGCAGAGCGTCGATGAAATATTCGACCTTTACGGCGCAGCTTCGCGTCACATTGTTGGAAAAAAAAAAATGACTAGAAAAATTCTGACTAAATGTTGCAAAATCGTGGCACGTGCTAGGAAGAGTGATTTGTCGTATTCTCGGTAACAATAATAATGTTGTGTATTTGTATGGAAAGAGATAATACTCGTACTTACTCATTGGATAAATACGAGTAGCAACGTACTCGCTCCGGAGACGCGCGAGAATTTCAATTCTGCGCACTGTTCCTTTCCTCATCCCTCATCTGTACCGCCGCCATCGGGTTATATTATCTCGTTGCATAGTTGTCAGTTCATAATTATTTATTGTTCGACGCGTTCGCGTTGTAATTCGCAATTACGTAAGTATTCGTCGCAGTCATTAATATAACAATGTTGACGGAATTCCGTTGCGTTTGATGGTTCGACGTGTGCTGCTCCGCCAGGGTATCAGATACCGCGACACTGACGCGGGTTAAATATATGTATGCGCTGGCTGTATCCATAGTGTATATTAATGAACCGGCGGCGTGAATTTTCCTAATGTTCGTGTGCGTCAAATTCTACCCATCTTTGAGGTCGGGTACAGGCGATAGAGTCGAGGGATGGAGTGGAGACACTATGAGATGATTTATTAACTTGGTATGATGCTCCGTGCGAGGGTGTGAGGGTAAGTGGCGCAAGATGTCGACCGTATGGATCGAATCGCGTGAAATTATTTCATAAGTGTCGATTGAAGGGTAAGGCTTGGGTGGACGAGAAGGGTGCGAGATGTTGGAACGCTGATAAGGGTGGAATTGAGATGAAATTAGACTCATTACGATGTTTACGACGCGACGGTGGATTGTTACGATACATGTAGTTGATTGCATGGTAGGGAGGCTTTATTCTTCGAAATGGAAAGCGTTTTTAGGGCTGTAAAAGTACGATTTTTTTTTCAAAAATCAAAAAAATCAACAATGAAGCATAAAATGGGTACCTAGGTATAAAAATAACAGAAACCGGAAAAAAATTGATTTTTTTTTAATACTAACAAAAATTTTTTGAAAATGGGAAAAATTGAAAAAATAGAAAAAGTGAGAAAGCTGAAAAAATCCAAATGAAGGCAAAAATTAATAAACAGAAGAAATTACAAAAATTTCAAAATTGAATACGAAGAGAAAAATGAAAAAACCAATTTTTTTTCAAAAATCAGAAAAGTTGAAAAAAGTAAAAAATAAAATAAAAACAAGAGAAAATGAATAAAAAGTATATAATTTGAATTTGAAACAAAAGAGTAAAATGACAATTTTTTTGATTAAAAAAAAAATTGAAAATTTGAATAAAATTTGAAAGAATAAAAAAACTTTCAAAAATGAAAAAAATTAGAATTTTTTTCGAAAAACGATTGAAAAACAAAATTTTTGAAAAATTAAAAAAACTGAAAAAATTGAAAGAATGAGAAAATTTAAAATTTAAAAATGATAAATGAAATTTTGAAAAATCGAAAAATGAAAAAAATGCATGAAAATGAAAATGATCAAATTTTCCCCAAAGTGCAAGCTAAAAATATGAGAGAAACTGAATAAATTTTAAAAAATAGGTAATAAATTTTTAAAAAAAAAAAATGGGGAAAAAATTGAAAAATGAGAAAAATTGAAATAGGAATGTCGAAAAAAGTGAAAAAATTATAAATAAGTTTTTTAAAAAATGGAAATGATTTACATCTTTCAAAATTTGGAAAAAAAAACTGAAAAAAGGAGGAGAATGAAAAATGAAGATAGTAATTATAAGAAAAATATTAAATAACAATTCTAAATTGATAAGAAGTACAAAATTTACAAAAAAATTAAAACAGTTGATTTATCTTAAAAGAAACAAAACAAAAAATGAAATTTCACAAAAATTTAAAAAAGTTGAAAATAAATGAAAAATTGAGGAAAAAGTATCACGAAAAAGTGGAAAAAATTGGAATAAATAAAAAAATTGCACTAAAAAATTGAAGTCTAGAATTTTAAAAATTTTATAAATTGAAAAATTTAATGTTTTCATTAATGAAAAATACAAATAAATGAATAAATAAGAATTATGAACAAAAAACTCGAAAAAACTTGAAAAAATAAAAAAATTGAATATTTCTACTCCAAGATTATTTTCTGATTGGTTGAAATTTTTTGTCGTCTAGAAGGAGAATTTTCCCCATTTGGGGGGGGGGGGGGAGAAAAGTTTTTTTTGAATTTTTTCGACGTTTAATTTCGTTTTTACACAACTTTCTTTCGGAAACATTTCCCTTTTTCAAAAATTTTTTCTCAGTCGAGAAATGTCTCTTTATGCAACAAAGATTTTGCAAAATTGACAGGCATTTCCTCGACT
Source organism: Paracoccus marginatus (assembly GCA_900065295.1). NCBI lineage: Eukaryota > Metazoa > Arthropoda > Insecta > Hemiptera > Pseudococcidae > Paracoccus > Paracoccus marginatus. The sequence goes on along the minus strand of FIZT01021436.1, from coordinate 8,327 downwards.
CAGACATTCCGACAAATGAATAAATTCGTTGGCCAACAAAACGTCTAGTCGTGTCGATTTCCCAGTTTCTCAAAACTTTCGACACGATTATTCGGCGAAGAACGCGATGAATCGATACACTCTCGATGGCAGCATTTAACAATGTCGACCTCTGACTTTATTTTTAGATCTTCGAATCACCCACCGCCACTCTCTCACCGAGCATTATGTAGCGAAAGAAGACGCGAACTAAGGCGGAGGGAATAAATCTTCGACTAATGTAAGCAACAGCAACCACGAATCGAACCCGAGAATATGAGAACGAGATAGCAAAAAACAACTCCATACGTGGGTGAATTCAACATCTCGTACATATTCACTTCGATATGTACTCGCTTATTAACTCGTTATAAAGAAGAAAAAAAAAACACCGCTCCTCGGTATTAGAAAGAGTGAGAAAAGAAACAATATATTTCGAATCATTGGCACATACCGCAACTTCAACTCGTCGCTGTATTTAATACACCACCAACGCGTCTTAAGAAATCAGAGAGAGAGAGACAGATCCTCGTGGTTTTCTGGCCAATGACGAATTAGTGAAAAAAAAAAAATAAAATAAAATTACGCGTTTTAATATATCCGAAAGGCGTTAATGTAATACATAAATTAACGCTTCTCCCACGCGTGGGAATTACTAACGCTACTCGGAATCGTTCCGTTTCCTGTGTAGTGATTTTTCTTCTCTATGTGCGACCAGTAAGTAGGTAGTCGCGAGGAGGGATGCTGGAGCCGAGCCGGTAACGAGGGTGTTGAAATAGTTGCATAATTGGCGTATTTACGGCGCGCAGCTCGGCGCGGCGTCGAGTGCCGCAACTGTGACACTCTGTAGTATTTAGAGCAGCACGAACCTACCGACGTAGGGTAGTTTTAAGTAATGGACTGTGTAGGGTGAAGATAACTCTATGGTGTACTTGAATTACCACTGCTACCCTCGCCTCGCTACCGGGCCTGCCTTTCGTTACCGGCGCGGTGCCTCTTCGTCTGCTGTGTGCTGCTGTGTTTGCGCTTCCCTTCGAAACGATTTTCTCGTTATATACCTTTATGTGTATAAGATGTTTCTTATTTCTTATACACTCGAGCTACTTGCTGTGGGGCTGGAAAATTTTTCAGACCGTGAAGATGATGACGTTTGCCAAAGATGAGGGTAATATGGCGGCAGGGGTGAGAGGGCTGGCTCAAGCACAAGCACAGGCGCGCAGGCATGAGATGTGAAATGGGATGCAACGACTTTTCTCTGTGCGTGTAGTCGTCGATGTTGTCTATGGTTGTATGTATTAATATGTAGCCTGTCTGTTGGCGTGCTATGCTAGTGTTCGTATGTACAAACGTAATGGTTGTGTGTGTGTGTGTTCCCCGCACCCCCGCATTGGTCGTTCCCCTGGAATATACGAGAGCGTATATATAACTAGACGAGTACGACTATACGAGTGCGGTAATTTAAAACGTACTTTTCGACGTCGTCGTCGTCGTTAACGATGTACGTATACTGTATTTTTTTTTTCTGTAATAAACGAAGAGATAATGGCAGTGTTGCCAAATCTGACGTACACGCCGGCCGGATTTTTATTTTTGGTTCGCTTTTTTGACGTAATTTAACGCGATTAATTTGCAATTAACGCGCTAGTACCACGCGACGAATAAAATTACCAGTATAGTGTAATTACTCGTGACCCACAAACGAGTTCACCTCTCCCTATAACAAAGCGAAAAAAAGACAAGGGAAGGAAAAAAATTGTTATTTTTTCAAACGAAAATTTCGTCTCGATTAGTCACGATTATGATTCGTTGCGGCGGAAGTTCGTCCAGCTAATCCTGCGCGGATACGAGGCGGGGAAAAAAATTTGCAACACGCGAGATGATTCGACGTCGTCGTCGTCGCGTCGTGAGCGAGCAAACCTGACGGCGGCGATGAATCATTTGTTGAATGTTGCATTGTCGATTGACCCTTTCGCCTTCGGTGGTTGGTGTTCTGTTGCGGACACTCGTACGTACGCTTTTTTTTCGCCTTATTGATTCGCGAACAAATCACATTCACGCTTGGTATACCAATTTGGGAAATTTTTATTCCGAATTAATTCCTCCTTCGTCTATTGTTATAATCTGTACAGCAAGTTACACATCAAAGGGGTAATTCGACCCTACTTTTGCCTAGCCCATTGATTGAATAATCCCTTGGCCGAGACCAGGGGGTTTTCATTTCAAACTCGATCACGGTCGTCGTTCACGACGCGGCTTTAATTTGATTTTTTTTTTACGCGCCACCGCCGCACCACCACCTTCTTCTCGCTTTTCATCGGTTGGTGTTCGAAATGGCGAAATAATCGAGTCGGCCTCCCTTCGCTATGCTTTAGTCGCGCGTACGTGTATAGTGCACCCATTGTCAGCGATCGTGTATATCAAGGTGAATGCAGTGTTGCGCTGGTAAAGTGCACCTAGACGCGAGGTATAGGGAGGATAACCCGCGGATAGAAAGACCCATACAGCATACTGCACAATATATCTGTATGGTACCCGGCGAGATGTGGATTTTTTTTCTTTTTTTAATGTATCGATTGCCGAGCCACGATGTAGTCGACATCGTCGGTGTAAATTTTATTACACAGGATACGCGTTTTTCGAGTACGTTGAACTGGCAGAGAATTTTTCAGCTCGAATAATGGTAGATAAAGCCCGGGCCAGGGATACGGTTCGATTTCAACGACCGTGAGGTAAATGAGCTGGCTAACTGGAAATTGGAAATGTTGCAGAAAGTTGATAAATCGACTATATTGTGTACGTAGACGTACTGTATACTATACGTATAGTCGTATTTATAGTGCCTAGTACATCTGTCCGAAATTTTTTCTACTCGGTAGCGTTCGTAAATGGGATTTGGTTTTGTTCACATGGAAATGAATTATTACGCGAAATTATTAATATACTCTCGTCGAGGTGCCCTGGCTTGCATTAGACGAGTCGAGTGTGAAAATTTTTTTACACGATTGTCGAATCGCGTAGGTGGTCAAAAGAAGAGCTTCGCGAAAGGGGAATATTTATTATGATGATTTTTGGATGGAAATTTTTTTTTAAATTTTGAATGATTTTTTTTGTCATTTTTTTTTATGGGGATTGCTTGTTGAGTAGAATATTCAGTGAACGAATTTCCAAAAATTAAATAATTAAATTCAGTTTTTTTCAATTTTTTTCAATTTTTTTTTTTTTTGAAATTTGTGTTGAAAATTTTCCTTCAAAATAGAAATAGGTACTTATCTTTTCAAAAAAGTCACTCAACGAATAGGTATTTACTAGAAATGGAAAATATTTCCGAATGATATTTTTAATAAAAATTGGACTAATTATAAATTTAGATGAACCAATTAGACTAAATGAGTGAAAAAGAAAAGACTGAATCATCTAGCTGTTAACAACAATTTGAAAAAAGAACCTTGACACCGATAGTTTGGAAAATGTAGTCATGAGTGTAAAAAATGTGTAGTTCGTGGAAGTGAAATTTTACGACATTGGTCTCTTGTTAATTTTTTTTTTTTTCAGAAGGTGATGGATGACTGACTGACTGTATGTTTTCAAATTTATAAATTGTTAGGAATAATACTGAAGAGAGTCGAGGAATAGGTTGGATAGATAGGTTGATGGAGGCCTAAGAGTTGGTAAAACCGCGGCATTAATCGATTTTAAGATCTGAAATACTCGTATTTGACGTATTGAAATTGAAATTGAAATGTACCAACCTATCAAAGCTAAAAATAAATCGATTTATCAAAGTCGAAAAAAAAATCAAAAATTGATCGATTTATTGAAGCAAAGAATTTCTGGTCAAAGTCGAAAATCAGCTAATTTTTCATTATTAAAAATTTATTGAATGATCAACTTTTTGAAATCGATTTATCGAAGTTGAAAATTGATCGTTTTTTTTCTAAATCAAAAATTGATCATCAAATTGATACCTTGAAATTGAAAATTCATCAACTTACCAAAACAAAAAATTAATTAACATGTATGTATATTGAAATCGAATAATCCATCGAAACTGATCGATTTATCGAAATTTCAATTCTTGCTCGAATCGAAAATCATTCAATTTATCGTGTTGATTTTTTTTTTAAATTGAAGGTTAAATCAAGTTTTTAAAATTGAAAATTGATCGATCAATCGAATTATCAAAATCGAAAACAATCGACTTATCGAAATGTTCGAATCAAAAATCGATAAATTTAACGTGTTAATTTTTTTTTCGAATTGAAAGTTGAATCGATTCCTCTAAACCGAAAATTAATCGATTAATTGAACTATCGAAATCGAAAAAAATCAAAAAGAATCGATTTATCGAAATTTTAATTTTTGGTCGAATTGAAAATCAATCGTTTTATCGCATTTGATCGAATTTTAAAATTCAAAAATTGATTCGATTTTTCAAGATCACAGATTATTTCGCATATTGAAATTGAAAATATATCAATTAACTTATCGAAGCCATAAATTAATCGATTTATTGGAGTTTAGAACTTCTGGTCGAAATCTAAAATCAGTTGATTTATTAGTACTGAAAACCAGCCCATTTCTCATTTCCAAAAATTCGTCGATTGATCGATTTTTTGAAATCGTTTTATCGAAATTGAAAATCATTCGTTTTTTTTCCCAATCGAAAAATTTGGTGGAGTTTTCAAAATCGAAAACTAATTATCGAAATCGAAAATGGATTCGATTTTTGGAAATCTGAAGTTGATTGATGTACAGTAATGTACAGAAATCGAAAATACATCAACTTCCCAAAACCAAAAAAAATAATTGATGTATCGAAATTGAAAAAAAAATCAGAAATGATCGATTTATCGAGATTAAAAATTTTTAATCAAAATCGAAAATTAATCAATTTATCGCATTTGAAAAATGATCTTTTTTTGAAGCAAGAGTTCAATTGACTTATCAAAATTCAAATCTAACAGTTGATCAGTTTATCAAAATCGAAATTGTATTCGATTTTTAAAAATCAGAAATTTGAAAATTCAATCAATTTTGAAAAATCCGTCGACTATACCTACGTCATATAGGAAAAAATATTCATTCTGTCAAAGAACTCGTACTGCTCTCGCTCGTATTCGCGTTTTCCACTCCTCTACCCCCTTTCCTGTTTCTGCGCTTCCGTTTAAAATCAAAAATTACACTATATACAACTCCTTCGTATATCGCGTTATTGTAATGTAAACACGTCGAATATTCGATATTCCCAATCTATTTCGGGTCGTCGTATAAATCATTAGCCGCGCCGCGACGCAGGTTCCCGCGCAATTGTCCGCCGTCGTCATCATCACGGTCGCGTCACGTAATTGAAAAAAAAAATTACCACCTCCTTCCGCCACCATCATTGTTCGGCGGAATCGCCGCGCATCGTAAAACCGACCGAAATACGCCACCATCGCACGGGGCTAGTTTCGAAGAGAAGGGGGAAAAAAGTGAAAAAGCGCAGCGAGCACCGTCGCGGGGCGGTACAACAAGCAGGGGGGCATTCTAAACGTTGGAAAATTATCGCGCTTTAAAAAACTCGACGCGCTTTGGAGCTCGGCAAGTAGCAATTTATAAGCTGCTCCGGCTCCGAGGGCTCCGTGTCGAGCGTACCGAGAGGAGTTTACAAGCGCGCGTAAAATAAAAATACACCGGCGGGAGTTGGGCAAAGGGATACGGTACGAGGCGAGGAAAGGCGGTGGGGAAAAAATGGGAAAAAAACAACGCAACGTTATGATACCGAAAAGCGAACAGAGAAAGAGAAAAATTATATGTAGTAGAGTGCCCCGGTAGAGTACGTCGTGTGGGATAGAGGGAGAAAAATAGACGGTGAAAAATAGAGCGAACCCGCCGCGCTGCTTCGCTGGGCGTCGTTATCGTTTAGTATGGCCGCGTTTTTTTTATGTAGTATGTTTCATGTACTGTGTACGGCGTAGGTATACTCTCTTGTGTCTCTGTTCGGCTCTACGTATATTAAATCGCATGAAACCTATACGTATAAAGTATAAATGCGGAGTATACCTAGCTTTATGGGTATATTATAGGTTGGTACTTGTACGCGAAAAGTGCGCGTAAAAAATAACGCAGCGTCGAGGTTTTTCACATTTCATTCTCTCGCTCTCTCTTTCGCAGTCGTTTGGGAGGAAATCGCGATGAAAATTTCGCCAACTTAGATACGTATACGTGTGGGAGGCTGCGAAGATTTAGAATGGAGAACTACGAAAGCACCTATTGAAACGATAAGGCGAAGCTGGATGATTCATAATTTTACGCGTGCAAATGATGATGGCTTACGAAAGGAAGGTGGCGAAGGGCTGGGCCCATAATCTTAAACCCATTTTGGGATCCCCTAAGCGCGAGTTAACAATTTAACATTGAAAAAAGACTGTTGATTTGGGCTCGTAGCGTATGCGCGTAATACGTTTATGCTCGTATACGTAATGTACGAGTTGTCGGGTTCGGGTCTCTCTCGCGGTCTCGGCTCGTACGCTTTGGAAAAAACAGCGAACCGAGAAAGAAAGAGGGATCGCTGGAATCCGTTTGAATTACGAAGTGGTCGCGAGTAGAAGAGCGGGAAAAAAAGGCTGAGTTGCCGCTTCGAACTGGTGTACGAGTATTAGCGTCGCGTCGCGGTGTTTTCACCACAAGGCAACGATGGATCGGCTCGCTTGCTTGCTCTTTTTTTCGCCCTCCGTGTAGCTCCATCCTCGTCTGGCTCGTTTAGACAATATGCTCGTATTATTTCTTTTGTTTTACGCGCGTATTCGCTTCGGGACGTCTCTCTATGCTGCTCTGTTGCATGTTTATATTGTCGTCGTACTTACTCGTCGTTTTCATCTCTTTTTTTTTTCCATTTTATTTTCTTTATTACGCGTGATATTAATCACACGACTGTATGTTGCGTCATGAACGTAAAACGCTCTTTGTTTACATTGGTTTTTATACGTATGCGTAGTGGAGTGTCGATGCAGAGAGACGTACCATTCTGGTCGAATTAACTAGAAATATTCATGTATCCCTAATGAAACCAATGATAATAATCGAGTAATTTTCTTTATCGACAATTGGACACCATAGCAGCCGGTTTCATTTCGACCGAAACGACGCGACGCTTCGCATCGTGTGGCGAGTCGAGTTCGCATCGTCGTACATTTGAAAGTATACCTATACGAGAGTCACCACACACAGAAGAGGTTCTGTATAGATCAAGGTTAAAGTGAAATGCCCTCGGATCGGTGCGCGCCCGCGGAATTGACCGTTATACCGGAGAGATGCGACGGCGACCGATCGGCAAACGAGACTCGGTCGTGGCGAACTCGAACCCGGTCCCGGTTCTATCCTCGTCCGAAGGACACTACCGACTTTCTTGTTTTCCCCCCCTATATTATCTTCCAATTCGACGCTAATTAATCGACGTTGTTTTTTTTCTCTCCACTTCGGCTTCGCTCGTCAGTCGTCAGTGTACAGAGAGTATCATTTTCAACGTTTCATTGGGAAAATATTATATGTGCGTACTCATACGATTATATTACCGAAGCCGTATGGTCCCTATCGCACTCGTATAGTCTCAATTCCCCCCGCGGAGTTTATAATCTAATGGCTGCGCACCCGCTTTTTTCCTATCCGCTCCAACGAACTGGTTCGGGCTATTTTTGGATCTGTGAAAGTGTAAGTTTCGCACATGCTGGCGTACCATTTGATACGCGAAGATGTGTGTGACTGTGACTGTTGCTTTTTACGAGTGACGAACGCGAAGAGTTCGTTGAAAACGAGCTTTTTTACTGCGCCACGATTTATGGAAGTCTGCGAGTGATGAAATTGACCAAATTCGAACGAGACTTCGCGAACGATGAAAACGTAAACAAAAATGTGATTGGTCAAAATTTTTGTTGCCCAACGAAAAATGAAACAACCTTAAGTCATAGATTTTATAATATGGATACTCAGTGGGCCCATCTTCTGTTCGTCAAGTATAGGATTTAGGTATCGGCGCGCATCAATTATGCGCAAGTGATAATAATGTGGTTCTGAATAAATGAATACAAATTTTAGGGCAGAGGGATTAAAATTCGACAACCAAAGATTTCCAACTCCAATTTTAAAAATTTTAATGCCAAGTTTCATCCAAAAGTAAACAAAGTTTGAAGCAGAAGTATCAGAATTTGACAGCCAAATATTTCCATTAGATTTCCGCCTTCAATTTTCAAAATTTTCAAACAAAAATTTGATGGAAACTTGCGCAGTAACTTGCGCAGATTGATAAACGCCGACACATTGGTGTTTCCCCC
>FIZT01021433.1:0-15511 GCA_900065295.1 Paracoccus marginatus | reverse complement strand
CTGGATTGGAACCAATGATAACAGCGTTTTTTTCGAAAGGATATGCACTTTGAGGACCTCATGCTCCCCTCCCCTTGCACCCAGGGAGCTCAAAATTTTTTGGGATGTCCCCCACTCAAAGTAAACTACCCCACCGAATTTGGTTGACATCCAAGATATGTTTTTCATTTTACTCCACCCTAATGTAGGTACGTATGCGTACGTCTGCGTACAATCCATATGCTATACATTTCACGTTTCGTAACCGGTACTAGATTTTATTGCGTCAGCCAAGAATGCGCGCAAAGGAGAAAAAGGGTGAAAAATAATCGCATAGTTCTGATCGATATATAGGCATAATCAAATCTACGTATCTGTTGGTCGAAATTTTCTTCCTGCCAAAGGAATTAGAATATCGATAAGTGCAAAATAATTTCATCAATTTCGAACTAAGATTTCGCTGTGCTGAAAATTCAGCGGAGTAAAATTGAATTAAATATCGTCGCACTCGAGTACACATACGTACGTACGTAAGTTCGGATCCATCGAACGAAGCTAATTTTATAAATTTTCTTACAACTTGAACTGATAACACAACGGGATTGTGTAACAAATTACCACGAATTATTCGAACAAATAGAAAGAGGATGTTGGCGGGAAGAGGGAGGGGACTGGTAACATTCATTCATTCATTCGACGATATCGCAGTAAAATTTCATTCAAACTCGACACTACTACACACCATCGTACTATCATTCAACATCATAGTTGTATTCGTGTGTTCGTAAATACCGTACGGTAAACCAGAGAATCGAGTTATCGAAAATCATTACCGAATGCGGCTGCAAGTTCTACGTACCTTGGCGTCAGCATGCGTAACAATGCGTAATACATTTGACATTGGAGTACCTATACAAGTACACGTAGCATGTCTATGTCTACGTACCTATAATTAGGTACTATACAACAATGTTGTACGTACACGTCGTCTAACGTGCGAGAAACTAGTCCGTATAGCGACCATATTCATCATACCATCTCGGTAGGCGCTTAATTAGCTCCTTATCGGCGATCGCGTATCGTTGCTTTATGCGAGGGCGAGGCAGCTAGCTACATATATATCGTACTGTAGAAAGTAGGAAGCTTACATACGAAAAAGTTCAATACCTACGAGTAAAAGTAACACAACAGGAGGCGTAGGAGTACTGCAACTCGAATCGCCATTCGATAATATTTTCCACAACGAGACGAGACTCAAGCAAACGCGGATGAAAAAAATCATCAATCCTGGCTTCTATAATAATTGATGCTGCGCCTTTTTCATCTCTTTCTTTTTTGATTTAATTTCACACGCACACGCGTATAAATACGTGAAAAAATAACGCGACAGCTTTGACCTAGCAACATTCGTATAGCGTAGGTTCGCTTCCTTTCGGATGCATTTCTGTACCGAATTCAATCTGCACTCGGAGCCAAAAAGAGCCCACCATTAAAATACGTATAATATATATAAACGAAATAGTACACCTATAATTAACGGATAAATTATTCTCGAGTATGGGGCGCAGCTATACGCGCCGCACATGTGCTTTCCACGAAACGCAGTCACTTTTACCAAACGCGCCCAAGCCCATGCCAAACATCACCGCACCAATCTCACCATAGGTAGAATAATATGTACATTGTACATAGCACATTATGCACACACATTTGGTTAGTATATTTTTGGTCGTTCCTCCTCTCGCCGTTCTATTCACCGCGCACACGATGTCATCAAACATCCAAAAAAAAAAAAAATACGTGCTCATGTGCCTCGGCTTTTTCGATTTTTATTATCATGTGAGAAACGAAATATTACTATGTGAACGGGACAAACGACAGCTTAGATAAGATATCGTTACGTTGGCGAACATGGAGGATAAGTTATCGTGTTCGCGTTAAAAGTCGAACCTTATCGTTTCCACCCTACGTGCCATCGCTGAACTTCGAATTCTTCCTATCCGCTATTACCTGAAAAATCACACCCTCGACTGACTACATTACTCACACCATTTGCACATCTACTGTTGGGCACTTTACCTCGGCGAAAAATTGCCTCTACGTACACCTTTCTAGAAATTCTCTTTCTACTCGTACATACTACATTTTTGATCTCATTTTGAAAATCTACTCGACATTCTCGCACCAACCCTCTTAAAAGCGCGCCATTCTTCTTCAACCACTTGAAAAAATGAAAGAGAGAAACTGCATAATCATGCGTAACGCAGCGCAACACATTAGAATAACAACACACCGCTATAAGTACTTGCTTTATGGCACTGCAACCCCCAAACACGGCCACTTTACACATTAATTAATAACGGTTTTAAAACGTCAATTATTATACAACAACCCTCTCGAAATGAAAGAAGTAAATTGAACCGGAGTGGTAGCAGCAAAAAAAAAAAAAACATACGCTCGCGCAAACATTCAACGTCTCGTCTCAACTCGTACTATTATTTCGCAATCAACGCTTACAATATTGAAATTTCGAGTCAATTTCGGTTTCGAGAGAATTATTATTCGTTCTGCACCCCAATTTTTTTCATATCTATTTCCTTCTTTCGCGCGACAAACACTAGACTGAATAAAACGATAGGGTCTGCAGCTACACGAGCTCGATTTCAATTCCAAACCCATCTTGAAGGATTTCCCGATCTAATCTGCAGCCCGCTCTGAGTCATGCCATTATCGAAAATATCGCCCAGTAAGACAAATCATCATCCTACCGCGCATTCCACAAGACACGTAACGCATCGATCTGACGAATAAAGACGCGCCGCCATCGAGAGTCGAATTTTCCACATCTGAAACCGCCCGCCTTCGCGTCTCGCTCGCGACCTTGACGATTTCGCGCATCGTTCAAGCGCCAGCGGATTAAAATCGTAATTTTCGCATAATTCGATACACGTACGTACATACGCACTTCACACCGACTAGATCGAGCTCCGCCGACTGTATATTCGACAAGTTTGCATGAGTGCGCTAGTATACTTATACGTATACATACGTAACTGGTTATCCCAGTCAATTAACATAGCTTGTAAATGTATCAAGTTTTTCGATGAGTTGAAGGAGCCAAATCTTTTAGATGATATTACGCTGCATCAGCCAATCGATTTTCAACAAATTTTTCCTTCGAAAACTTCATTTTTAGTATACATAGATTTGGAAACTCAACTACATAACTTTTGTGTAATTTTCATCGAGTAACTAACGTCAGTGAGAGATCGAAGAAGGTAGGCAGAAAAAAATGCTTCATTTCCGCTTATTAGTGCTTTCTGAGAAATCAGAAATCAATTAATCGACGAAGCAGCTCATCAGAAAATGCACTCATCAACCAATCAACAGAGTAAAATCTTACACCGATGGCAAAATGCAATTTCAAATTGGCACCGCGTTAATTGTACCTATTACACTGCAACTTGACTACCATCAATTAAAGCTTCATTAAATTGATGCACTTTTAATATGAAAGGAGAAACCAGCTCGTCGAGAGCTTGGGCAATTTTTCAAATCATTTCGATTAATTAATCGAGCGCATTAACCATCGCTCAACGAGAGATGCATCATCGCCCGTACACAAAATGATCAATTTTTTTCCTCGCAGCCACCTTAAGTATTTCTCTGCGTACAGAGGAATATAGGTACATACACACACATACATATAGTATACCTGTAAACTGTAACTACCCGCAGCATTCCGGTACGTAGACAACTAGGGAACCACCTTTTCGAATAACCACTTTAAAAATCCACTATTTTCTACCCAAAAACCAGTCGGTCGCTTGTATTTATTCTTTTACCATAAAAATCCAGCGAACTTATAGTAATCTTGTTTTTAGTATTATTACCCTCACCGTATAGGTACATAGCTGCGGGTCACACGGGGATCACCACCCTATCCAGGACACGCATCAACCTCAGGTAAACGGAATCGGCTACCTGAAAGGTAGGTAGGCAAAGGTTCATGTTTGATTTTCAATATTTCTTCGAATCGCCGACACTTCACTATAGCCAAACTTTAGGTACGCGGGAACGAATACGTACCAAACACTACATCAATATCTCCAGCCGAATGGATTCCTCATGCATTATTGAGGTTCTTTGTAGTACAATACGCGAGCCTTATACTTGGAAAATATGCCATGTACAATACCACTTAATCAAGCCGTGACATTTTTACGATCTTTTCAAAAGCCACATACTCGTTCATGGTCCACCTCATGTTGGCAAAACAATCGAAAAACTCGCCATAAACCGTTAGGCATGCTTACGCGGTCGCAAAAATCATCGGACTTTATTCGGAAATTAAATCGTTGCTCTTTTTTTTTTCCTACGTTCAACGACCCATCGAAACAATACCAATTTCTAGATAAATTACATAATATATGGTAATAATAACGACTCATTCACCGTATTAGACGACAGCTATACTACAACCACGTGACTCGTACACGACATTCACGTAATACCCGGCATACCCATGCATTACAACGTGAACGTAATTCTCAGTCAGCCACACACACACACACTCGCACGCACACCACACCGCCGTTCCAATACCAAAACAAAACAAAACAGTCTGAAAAGTTGAAATAATTACAACCTTGATGTACACCGCCATCGCGTCCTAATTCGTTCTCTTACTCGAAAAGGTCAACGAACAAGCCATAAACAAAACTTGCAATCTGTTCTCAACCCTTCGATCCGAGTCCGCTGACGAATACCGAACCCCCTCATCCGTCAATTTTCGCAAGAGCCAGAAAAACAGCGGTTACGCGGAAATTTTCGGTGAAATGCACGCGATCTCTTTTCGCCAACGTCGAGAATATAATATACATAAGTATCTTGGCAGGAATACCTCCTCGACCTCCCAATCGTGCGACAGCGTAGAAGGAAGAAGCGAGAGGGGTGACCTTGAACCAGGACGCGCATTTCCCGCGTTTTCCCTTTCAATCGACGGCGAGAAACACGTGATTATTTTCTTTTGTTCGTTTTCGTCGTCGCAACGCGCCGACGTGTTCTCCTTACGGCGGCTGCAGCGCTACCGTGTGCCTTACAGAGAGAGCTCTCGATGCTGGCCGACGACGTGCCGCATCAAATTCACATAGCGCCGGTGTTGCGCAATCGTACGCAGTCCGTAGATTTTCTATGCATTACAGTCGCTTTACCCCCCCCCCGTGAATGTGTTCTCCCTTGGTACGATTCACGAAAAATGAGTGCTTCCATGTCGTCACAATCCTAATACCTAATAGTATTTCTATGCATTACTTCGGTGACGCAAGAAATTGAAATTTATTCTCACACGAAGTGTGAATTCGTATTTAAATCAACAATCTACCACCGCATCGTAAAGATTTCCAACATGAAAAATTTGTTGAAATTCGTCGCAAAAAAAAACAATACCAACACCAATATCAACGACATGCAAATAAAGTAGGCAACCTACGAACGAAATTTGACGAAATTATACGAAATTTTCAAACTCACCGGAATCGGTAGGTGGTTCGGAAGCTGAAGGTGTCTGAATACCCAAACTGTCGGTGCAAAATACGGTGTTGGTTTTAGGAGTACGGCAGGTGAATCCGTAGTCGTGATCTACGTTAGCGGCGGCTTTATTGTAGAATTGATTTTGACTGGTATTTGGGGTAAGTTTGGAGTAAAAGTTATCCAAAGCATCGTCGCTGTTGGTCGGACTGCTGTTAGGCGTATATTTGAAGACGTCCGGAATCGAGGGTTGAATTTGACCGGTAACTTCGGCCGGTGGCATGCATTTGTACGATTCGCTGCACAAGTTATCTTCATCGAGTAAGCACGATTTGATGTAGTTATCTTGGCAATCGAAACTTTTCGCGGTTCCTTTGGAAGGCGACGAAAACGGAAAGAATTCTTCATCGGAGCCGATCAAACTTTGCGGCGTTTCCGGGCGTATTTCGTCGTATTCCATTTTTATTTTAACGTCGTTGGCAACGGTGGTGGTAGTAGTGGTGGGTGGAATTTCCATCTTAATTTCGGCGGGTTCGCTTTTGACGGTGGTAAGAGTGGCGGGTCTGAATTTGGCGAAAGCTGCGTCTTTCGGCGTGATAACGTTAACTTTGATGGGTAATTTGGGTTCGTTTCTTTGAGAACCGACGCTGCCTCCGCCGCATATATTCAGCAAACTTCTGCCGACCGGTTTCTGTATGACGATGCTTTTACTATTCGAGCTACGTACGACGTTGCATACGATGCTCTTCGACCGATCGGGACACACGACGACGGCTTTCACGGTACGTCCGGCGGTGCCAGGTTTCGTGGTAAAATTGGCGTTTATCGAATTCGGACTACGTTTTACCGGTATCCTTATAAACGAGTTCGTGATAGGGGTAAGAGCAGTGTCTTTCTCTTCGTTGACGACCGGTGCCGGTACTGGTACTGTGGTAGGTGTGACGGTGCCGGTGGTAGGTGTAGCCGCGGTGGGCATCGTATTTTCCACTTTTATCTGGTTTACGGGTACAGACATCGGTATCGACAATGATTTAAACGATTCGTCGAATAATTCATCTTTTACCACGACGTCGGCGAAACTGTCGTCGTCGAACAAACTCAAGCTATCTTCCTTCGATGGCAACAGCATAGATTTCAAGCAATCTATATCCAAGCTATTCTTCGTGTCGTCGATCAAGTCGGGAAATATCGAGCTCAATGATCCGAAATCCGTGTTATTTTTATCATCCAGAATTTCTTCTGGTTCGGTCTTAATGCAGATTTTATCTAGCAATTCGTCGGTATCGGGACCCAGAATATCGTTGTCCCAACCGAATTTGTCGAAAACGGACATCGGACATATCGCCGTAGTCATTAGTGACGGTTCAAAATCGCTCAAAGCAGGCATCTCGTCCTCATCCATCCACATCGTACTGGTTATAGGTGAAGACATTTTCAATTCTGTAATCATCGAGAAAAAAAAAATACATCGAAATTATTAGACTGCCAGTGCAACGAAATCATACACATAGTACGTAACTATTGAACACGAAAAAATGCTATAATGAACGAAATAATATCGATACACATAAGATCAATTAGTTCCGATACATTCTTGAAGTGTATACCTATACCGAGCGAGCGCCTTCGATTGATAAATATTACGACCATATCCCGCCCGGGTCTCGCGTCTTGACTGCTCGCGAGAAAGTGATCTCGTCATAAAAAAGAATTGAAAAATACAACTTAACCTGACCCTTCTCTAATCACATCGAAAGCGCGCTACACATATACTAATTACGTCGTTTTTTCCCTTCTTAATAGATTACCTACACTGTGATTCATCTTTATGTATGATCTCTTCACTTTTAAAACAAACAAGTTTCCTAAAACAGTTCGACGTCTACATAGTGAAGCACATCTCGCCCGGCACCGCTCCACACCCTAGGTACATATTCAAACTGCCGACAATTCTGATAATTACGGTTCGACTGCGAGGTAAAAAAAAAACCTCTTTACAAAAGATATTAATGAGAAACGACTCGGAACACGCGGCGCGTTAAAAAATTTATCATCTAGAGAGCTTCAACAAGAGGTTATTACTTTCTGAACAAGTTGAAGGTCGACATCGCCGCAACTATGCACTGAACTTGAAAAAGTTCGCTAGCCTTGTTCCTTTCTCGCCGCGTAAGGGACGTATCTCCGTACTGAGTAACGCCGACGTAGTTTTCCTCGTCCTTTTTTTTTTGGCACTTATCGACGCGGCTTAAATTTACGCATAACTCCACACCTCCACTTATGCCCCCTTCCTCTCTCTCTCTCTCGCTCGCTCTCTTTCCGAAACCATAACCACCCACTATGCCATCTTATGGCAGTTTTTTGGTTTCATCTACGCACGTACGTACGTACTTACACACACACGCACGCTCCGTACGACGCCTGCCGCTACGACCTTGTACTTCCCGATTTCCCATCGTACCACTATGTCTGTCCCCTACTGAGTTACAAACGCTTTAGCTTACAATTACACGCATCAGCTTAGCTACAGTGGAAATATAAAAACAGAAAGAGAAATAAAATGAAGAGTTAATGCTCGTTTCTTTTTCACTCCTCGCAGTGTCTCCTCCGCGTCCCGACTCTCCTTTTTTCCCATACCCCGTCTTCTACATACGAATACTAACACTCGTACACAAATAGACATACTAGCTAACGCACATGTTTGCCTGCTCGTACATGCCGCTGTACAAAATCCCAATCCGATCGCTTACTTTTTCACGTTTAACCTGTATGGTTTCCTTTCTTCGTATCATTCGAACACGGCTTAACCCGTTACATCGATGTTTTAACACAATATTTCAATGCATTCTTTTCCAACACATATTATCACCATGTAGGTTAGGTACTTATTAATACGTACCAGCTTTTAATTCTTTTCCACCTCTTTTCTCATTTTCACATCTTGATGAAAAAATATATGAAACTCATTTCTGTATCGAATTTATATTGTGGGAACTTATAGTCGTACAGGTATTCTGTCGTCCTTCTCTTCTCACCTTTGCCAACGTCGTATGTCGCCTCGATCAACACCACATACCCGCGTTTGTGCGCAAATAAAAATGTAATTTTTTACCCAGGATTAGTACGATATTATCGATTAACGTCACGATTTTTTTCCAGGGTATTATCATGGAATTCTGAATACTTGAATTGTCGCATCATGAGAAAATAAAACACTTCACGGTTTTCTCAAATTCAATCACAAAATGAATTTCAAGCGGAAAATCACCAACAAAAAATATTCAATAAAATTCAATTTTAAAAAAATCGCCCATGTTATTTTCTAAAATTAATTAATCAATTGGAATAAAATTATATAAGTCATCAAAATTTTGAACATTGACAAAACTCCAGCAATAAGTATGTAAGTCTTGAATGAAAAACTTTTTTCAATTGCAAATAGAATGATCGACAGTAAAGTTGTACTTTTTGATAATTTTCGTAAAAGCCCAGTAAAAAATAAAAACATTACCACATACCTTCAGGAAAAATACTACATAAACATAGAAGTACAAAAAAGTTTGAAAACTGTACACCACCGAACTTTAAACAAAGTTTCTTCGACAGTATTCCGAAAAAAAAAAAAAAATCACGAAAAGAAAAACTTTTAAGAACTTCGAACGGAATATCAGCAGCAAACACAATAAATTTTTTTTTCGCAATTATGGATTAGTCGTCGATACGCGTCTATTACGAATACGAAATTAATTAAAATAATTAAATTGTTTGAATGTTATTGACCGTGTCAGCATAACCTACTTCCTCTTTATAACTGACCTTTTACAATAAACAACGATATACAATTCTTTACTGTGTCTGGGCAACCTTGTACGGCAGCGCAACACCAGACAGCCCACAATGGAGTTCTCAATGAACGCTCACGAAGCTGGAACGATTTCCCGCCAATTTAGATCGAGCTAGAAGTCCACCACTTGTAAAGTATGTACACGCTCTGGCGTATACGTTGATCCGAGTACTTATTTACCAATACGTAAAATTTTTTCGTTTCATTGTTTACATGAAAAATTTGAAAAATATTCGCAGCACGGTCGATGTGTTATCGCGCATAACGTACCGTAGCAATTCGACAACGCACGTGATACATTTACGAGCACACATAACTCTGCGACCATATTACACGGCTACGAATTCGATGTTGATAAAGTTGGCATTTTTTTCATACCAAAATTTTCGACTTTTTCCTCCCCACTATCCGTGGAAAAACACGAGTCGAATCGAGATAACCTATATCACACAACTGGTGATAATCGTTCAAAGAAACGAAAAACGATATACAAAAATAATAATGAAAAAAAAAAACTAACAACGACGACGCCAACCTGTAACACATTTCTAATTTTTCTTTTTCGACAAGTTCGATGAAATATCGTACACACATTCGGAACACCACACACTTAACGTACACCACACAACACAGGTCGACGCGACGCGAGTAATTTAAAAAACAGCATTCACCTAGTAAAACATTGTATCACAAAGAAAATACGTATTATGCTAATTTTCACACCGGTACGCTGCCATCGTCGAGCATAAAAAATTAGACAAAGCCATCAAGTACCTCGTAACTTTGTAATTTTCAACAATGTAACCTGATTACAAGCGCATAAATGCTGCATAAATTATCAATACTTTTCCAAAGTTGATTTTTCACCTATTCGCGATGGTATAACGTACAAAACCAAATTTTCAAACGATGAAAAAAAATGACAAAAAAATGTTCATTACCTAACGTAACGTATGAATCATCAGCCACTTTATAATATTCGACTATGAAAAATTTTCTCGGAAGAAATTTCCTTATCGCATAAGTACTTCATTAAAATTGAAAATAAGTTGCAGAAGATTCGCAATGCCTCTCAATAAATTTTGATAGTAGAGGGTGACGATCACTCGATAAACCTTATCATCTCTAATGTAGCTATCGAAACGAGTAATACTTATATCCTCGAAATAAGGTACGAGAAAAATTTCAAGACTGGAAAATTTTCAATTATTCACACAATTTTCCAACACACATGATAAAAGCTTGTATTCGATACGATCTAATCAGATTGATTTTTCTCCACTTTTAGAAACACAGCACTGAAGTACATACTTTTGATTTAGAGACTATAATCACTTTGTAAATCAATTTTTTTATCGTTGCAGATCATATCATTGACCGAATAATTTTCAACACAAAACGATTTCGGAGTACGAAGTAACGAAATATTTTTCTTTCGCGACTCGAAACGGATTTCACCGGCAAAAAAATGAAAATTTCCAAAAATTAATGGCTGCGTACGAGAACGAGAAAAAAAATCACCGACGTGAACGGCAACAAAAACGAGAAAAGAGCAATAGAATAAAATTCAACTCAACACACACTCGTACACCATTATATACCGGCACATTACAAGCCGGGCCACTCCCTTACGCGGGTAATAACTTCGTCGAATACGCATACATATGTACGCCGACGAGCCGGTGATCGCGATAAAAACACGATTTAAAATCGAAATTAATTTTTCGAAGACCGAACAACGACAAAAATTCAACGCGCGAAAAAAATTGAAAATAAATTTTTTTAATAAATTACTTACCGCTTCAGTAGTATTCAATATTGCGCAATATACTCAATTCTGGTATCAACGATAAATGCTTAATATAAATAAACGTTTGCAATGTTTCTTCGAATCGAACAATAAACACAAAAAATTCAACTTCACACTTCGAAAAAAAAATAGCATTATAAGAAAATAGCAAATAAAATGTCAGGCGACACCCAACAACACAGCGTAGACGGATTCGATAAACTGAAGAAACGAACACCGAGAAGAACAACAACGTCCAGTGAGCGACTGAACAGGAAAGAACGTTCTTCACACACGGCTCGAACTCGACGAAGCCGGCCGGCAGAATGTATTACTCCGCCAACTTGAGCCAGACGGCTGCGTCCTTGAAATTAGGCGGGAATGATTTTAATAATCGTTCGTTCGAAATGCCTTTTAAATACGCGAATTAAGTATAAAAATTATTCAAAGTACTATTATACTTCATCCTTTACACATTTCTACAAAGTTTTAGTCTCAAAACGACGTACTTACTGAGTAATATCACAAATACCGGCGAACTATTTTCTTTGTAAAGTGTGAATTTGTCCGTATTATCTGTACACTTTACAACAGTGTCTCTCTATCTAATACCAAGCGTTTACGCAGTCTGTCTTCCTCGTTAACCTCAGACGGATGGAAATTAAAGATGTCAAACGTACTGTACTCTTTCGTCTTCTTTTCGAATCGTGGCTCATGGGAGTAGACTATTTTAGACTGAATCTATTTTATACCGGCGTTTTTTCACAGACATGTCGTAGTATCAATTTTTATATTACCGACATGTAGAGAAATAAACGTGTACCTAAAGTCCACGTGCATTTAAGTAGTAGGTACTTTATAAGTACCAGTACGTACGTATGTAGTTACACGAACGAATTCATTTCCATAAAACATAAATACATGTAAGTCGTTCGACCCGATGTGATTTATTTTTTCAACTGTAGCATCATTATTATCTGTTTCGCCATGTGTACTTGCAAAAATATTCACTGTGTAGCACATTCGCGTTCTTATACGTTATTTCCGTTTTTCTTTGAAAACTTTAACCATTCCTTCATTAGATAATTATTTCCGCAATGATATTCCCAAGTAGGGAGCTTTTTCCTAGCACTAAAAATGTATCATGGAAAAGGAGCTACGTGTATGATTATATGTATGAAAAGGATATGTGTTTCGTCTATATTCGGAAGCGTCTAATTTGAATGCTTCACATTTAGTTACACACTTATGAAGTTCTTACTGGTAAAAATTGTTATAGTACCACTTGGACAGTGATAACTCAATCTATGGGGAGTTGTTATTTTAGTAACTAATTTATCGATACGTAACTCCAATAATATTTATAAGTCCAAGTACAGAATGCAAAAACGTAAACGAAGTACAGGTGGTATTCCGATAATCTTTGGATAAATTGATCATTTAGATACAGAAGATTAGAAAAATCTCGATAAAATCGGCCAATAAGCAGGAATTCTTGGAGGACAGAACGTAACTTAGGAACACGATAGGTAGGTACACGCCAAACTATACTCATGATGTAATCAAGATAATTAAACGCATCAATTTAAACTGAGTACACTAAAATAAACACGTTAAACATGAAAAATAACTGTTAAAACTTGTAAGTAACTGCTAAACCTTTTTACACGAAACTAGCTCTATAGATAGATTGTGCAGAAGGTCAATGAATGAATTGTATATAGAAGTAAAAATTTTCATTGATAAATTTTTTCTTCGAGAAGTACGCAGACGTCATTTTTTCATTGACATTTTTCTTACAGTCACATCCTCATTCCTTTCTACTGATAAGAAAAATATAAAAAACGACTGACTGATTGATAAGTGAAATATGCTAGACGTAATTATGAATCATGGTACAGAATATGTGCCATCAAATCAATTTTCGCTTCTGGTGGGCTTGGTCAGGAATGATTTCTCTTATCGATTAAATTTTTCACTGTATAGTACACTACGATAGTGAGATTAAAATTTTCAAATTCTCGTACATTTTCTCAAACTAGTTTTATGAGTTATGACGAATGGAACGGAACAAGAATTAAAATACAAGATACAAGAAAACTACCACCTATAAGAGTCGATATTTCAAACGTATGTAGATTTATGTAGACACCTATTACCTACTTAGACCAAGTTGAAACTCAACACAATACATAGTGATATAACACGATAAAATTCTCGTACATCTTTTCAAAATAAAAAGATAAGAAATCGTTAGGTACCTAAGTTTAACTTATGATAATCGATAAGAAACATTCCTCATACAAATTCTAACCTTGAAAACTCATTTCGCTCTTTCTCAAAGTATTTTCACGACGCAACTCAATCATTTCTCATTACAAAAGTTTTATAAAATTCAAAACTGGCGAAAATTCATGATTTTGATCCATTTCCAGCGAAAATTTTCTTCATTCGTCTCCACATTACATAATACATACATATATTATTCAACCAGAGTTTGCAAAAATTTTACAATTTTGTTCACAGAAGATCTACTCCACTGGAATGAACAAAGACATACGAAGTACTCGTAATTCAAATTAGCAACACCACACTTGAACTTCGTACCTTACCTTTGGCGTATCTACATTGTAATTTGTAACTATAGGAATATTTATGCATGTAGGTAGGCGCTATTAAAATTCATCGCCTGTTATGGAAAAAAAAACAATCCTAGGAAAGTAATCTAGACAGATTTATTTGTAGCATACCATGAATTTTAATTCATCAAAGGAAAAAATCTTCGCGCCAATCGACAGATCGACACACTTGAGCCTCGTCGCATGAAAATTTTCTACTCTACGAAGCAATATTATAGTCCTACGAGGAACCCAGCATAGGTGACCTTCAAGTGAAGCGTTTTCTATGTACCTCTGAACAGTGAACACTCTAAACGTCTGGACAACGACGCGACGCGTCCCCAGTTTTTGGCGACAGCAGTGACAGTACCATCATAAACGCACGTCTGGAGTGCGTGCATTTAAGCCATTTTTCACAAAATATCCGCTGCCTATGACGACGCGACGTGATAACAATCGACTGGTCTTTTGCATAGTCGATTCCAAACAGGCAAACATTAGATTAATGAAAAGCAATGTTTTTATCTTATTTCCGTGAATATGCATAGAAAAACGGTACCTCGGCTGCGGACACATCCAGTGATCCAGTATTAACCACGAATGGAAAATAAAAGATCCCAACTATACTTTCAGCTAATCTATCTTCCAACTTTTAAGTGAGATAATTATGCATTTAATTTCGCGAATCTCATTCTAAATATTACCCAATAAAGAAAGAATGTGGAATTAATTAGGGTAGGAACCAGCTACATGGTACGTAATACGTACGTAATGCGTATGTACATTGTACAGTTGTACACTGGTGGAAGCTTTCAGAATTTAGCAATTAAGTGTTAGTCAAAAAAGCACACAATTAAGCATTACTTATCACGTTAAATGTCGAAAATAATATTGTACCTTCTTAGAGATTATGCACTTAATATCAGTAAGCGCCCTACCTTAAGACAAGATAATAGTGTTAAAATGTAACTGTCTTATCAGTTGGTAACTTTCAATGAAGTTCTTTATCATATCATGCCAGTCAGATTCAACTAATTTAGAGCACTAAATCAATACGTTTGTGCACATTTTTGATTCGCGTCTCGTTTTGATTCCACTAATAATTATTACAGCAGCGTGGTTTAAAAAAAAGTATAAATTACTTAACCTTGTTTAAGTTTTAAAGTATCCCCAATACCAATATTTCATTAATTATACAGCGCAATTTGAAAAATTGCTTCGAAAGCAGTTCAGGTTCAAATCATACTTACCTGAACAGCGAATGCTATCGAACATCATATTCGATTGCCGATTCATTAGAAAATTCCATAAATTACCATTTCTATACATTTTAGGTTGGAGTGAAATAAAAAACATGCCTCGGATTTTGAGTTTACTTTGAGTGGGGGACGTCCCAAAAAATTTTTGAGCCCCTTAAGTACAAGGGGAGGAGAGCAGGAGGCCCTCAAAGTGCACCTCGTTTCGAAAAAAACACTGTTTTCATTGGTTCCCATCCAGTCAAAATGGGGTGAGAAACCCTTTTTAGTACTTAAAAAATGAAATTTGAATTTCTGCATCTTTCTAAACCATCGCCATCTTTCTTGGATCAAAACTCAGACTGCTACCAGGAGGTCGAAAAGTTGCAGATCGCGATATTATGGTATAACTAAAAGACTTTCATGTGGTGAAAGAGTCATTGAAACTGGTCAAATAAAAAAACTAATCGCGGATTCGTGTTTAATAGGTCAATCTACCTCCGTTTAGAGCATTTCAGCT
>FIZT01021432.1:0-15148 GCA_900065295.1 Paracoccus marginatus | reverse complement strand
CCAGAAAATCGCCATCTGCAACTTTTCGACCTCCTGGTAGCAGTCTGAGTTTGGATTCAAGAAAGATGGCGATGGTCTAGAAAGATGCAGAAACTCAAATTGCACCTTTTAAATACTAAAAAGGGTTTCTCGCGCCATTTTGACTGGATTGGAACCAATGAAAACAGCGTTTTTTTTCGAAAGGAAGTGCACTTTGAGGACCTCCTGCTACCCTTCCCTTGTACTTAGGGGGCTCAAAAATCTTTTGGGACGTCCCCCACTCAAAGTAAACTACCGCACTGAATTTGGTCAAAATCCAAGGTATGTTTTTTATTTCACTCCACCCTAAATAATGTAGATACAACATTCCACAATGTGAAAACAATAAACCCATTATTCACACAGACGCACGAATTCGCCGAAAGAAAACACTATAAAAAAGAGCAAAAAAAGAAAAGAAAAAAGTCCACCAAATATACCGATTACCGCCGGTCTATAGTACATCTACCATACATAGTACGTAGCACATACATACGTCTGAATAAAAGTAGGGTCGCATTTTACGAACCACTGTTTTCAGATTGTAAAATTTGATGTGATATATCCTTCAAAACATTTATAACTATACATAGTAGCCGTAATGAAATTGTAGTGTGTAAGGGTGAATTTGTAGAGTAGGTAAAGATTCGTTCTTTTATACATTCCGGTCCCCTCTTGTTTATTAATTTTATTCTAAAGCTCACTTGTTGCTCTATAAGTATATCTCTTTCCTTTTTATAAATAACCGTGTCTTTCCTTATTTCTTTCTTTTTTTTTCGCTTCTTTTTCTTCTTTTATTAATGTGACAAAACTTTAAACATATTTTATTTGTGTAGTGTGCGGCAAAAATCTTTTTATTTATGACTTTTTTAACCTTACGTCGGATGATAATTTTTTACTGTTAGAGCTTTCGTGTATTCTTTCTCCTCCGCGTATCAACGTGTTGCTCTTTTCTCTGTATTACTATTATTATTATTATTATTATTACGACGATTATTATTGTTTATTTGTCGCGTTTCTTACCTACTTTTTTCTCCTCTTTTTTCACGACACTTCCTTTAGTATACGTATTTTCGTACGCGAATTTGATTACGGTTCGAGTATTTGCTCGGGTCGTATACGTACGTATATCTGTAAGTTCTCTCACGTAACACAACACGATGGCATGCACACACACACCTACACATAGATATACGATTCGGCAAACGAGAAAGCTGCCGAGAGAAAGGAAAGACAGCGACAGACACACGGAGGCGGCCTAAAGGCTCGTTAGAAAGCGTACTCGTATACCCTACTCGTACCGTCGTCGCAGGAAGAGCGCGCAAAACCCACACGTTAAAAGGACGCCGAGCTGAGCAAAACGCGGACGCGGCGGCGGAGAAGGAAAAAAAACCATCGCTAAATTTAACGCCCCCTTCTCGCCGTCACCATCGATCCTCTTCGGGGATAAAAATGTAATTTTCGTTATCAGGCGGCCCGAAAATATTTTCTCAGCGTAAAGAGGAAACGAATTAAGAAAGGAAATTACAGTTAGGGTCGTAAAGGCATGTAGTCGGGGGGGAGGGCAAAGGAAAGCTGCGAGGGTTTTCGCTAGCTACGATATATACCACGTAGTATACGCGGTACACGGCGGCGCTACGTATAAATACGCCGCATGCCAGTCGTCAGTGCGAGCGAGACAGAGAGCGAAAACGCCACGCCATCGCCACGCAACGAACAGAGAGTACCATAGTACCGCGAAGGCAAACTCTTCCACTTGGTAGAATCGAACCTTATATAATACTCGCGGGCCGCGCCAATCCAATACCCCGAGCAAAGCGTGGCAATTCTTCCACCGTCGCTTCAGACGCGACGCGCCCGCCCGGGATACGCCAAAGATACGAAATGGAGTTACTCCACCGGTGCCACTGCCACCGCCGCCATAGCAGCAGCCGTCGTCGTCGACGTCGACGTCGCTGTTTCTTACATACGTACGCGTAACATACGTACGTATATACGCCAGCCATATACGCATTACATGCACGCGGAAACCTTATGGTAAAAAAAGCACCAACAGTAACAACAACAACGAGAAGAAAAAAACACCATCGCGTGCGAATAGGCGAAAGAAAAAAAAAATTCCACGCTTTCTTTATACACGTGTCCGTAAAATAACGATCTCCCGCGTTTCCATGAAATTCGCATTCGCATTTCGCCTTCGCGTGACGGCTCATGGATTTTTGCGCCACGCCGCGCTGCGCTGCCGGAGGTGGCGACGCCAGCAAAAATGGCCGTGCTCGTATATTTACTCTGCGGATATACTCGTACTATAGGCTTTCTAGTTTCTATGCTTTCACTTTTCGTCGCCGACTTCGGCCTGTCCCGTGAATAAATTTACCAATCTAGTCGACCGAGCGGTCTTGCGCCAGGAGCCGAAATCTTGGCACCTTTCGTCAGCACTTGCGGCCGAATCGAGAAAAAAACCAACGGTTTCCGTCTCGGCTGACATCGGCAGAGTGAATTTACGTTCGAACGTCGATTTCACATGCATTGGGGTGGATCGAAAAAAAAAAACTCATCTTGTACATATTTTGATCAAATTTGGTGTGAGATAATTTACTTCGAGTGGGAGACTAAGAGGAAAAATTTGAGCCCCCGAGGAAGGGAAAGAGGAGCAAAAGGTTCCAAGTGCATCTTTTTTTGAATAAGTACATAGGCACTGTTTTTTTTTTTAGAAACAAGACATTCAAATTGTCAGAAAAAAGGAATTTTTCAAAAACAATTCAACAGTAAAGTTGATGAAAAAAATCAAGAAATTAAAAGATTCAATTTTCAGAAAAAGCAAAACAATTTCTTAAGAAAACACCAAAAATGAAAAAAAAAAAAAAAATCAAAGACATAATTTCGGGAGACATCCGACAGAAGCGAAACTTTATTTGCATGATCATTCTGTAGGATGATAAATTAAAGTTTGAAAAATAAAAACAAAATTAATCACATTCAAAAGAAAAAGTTATCAACAAGTTAATTCAATTATGATTCCACAATTTTGAACAATAAAGCAATTTTTAAAAAATTTACTGTTTTAAAAACATGCTAAATTGTTCAAAATTGTAAAATTTTTAAAAAAGCCTCATTTTAAAAAAATTTAAAATCGTGAAAATTCTTCAACGTTTCCAGAATTGAATTTTTTTTTTTAAATACATACATATCTGAATTGGCTAAAATAGAATAGACAAATTTTTCAAAACTGTCAATATTTTCAACATTGTCAAATGTATCAAAAGTATTGATGTTTTTGAAATTCTTCAACATCGACAATTTTCTAAAAATGTCAATTTTCCTAAAACTCTCATATTGTACAAAATTGAAAATTTTCTACGAATCCATTATTTTTTCAAAATTGTAAAAATCAAAACCTTCAAACTTTTCAGAATCGTCAAATTCTTCAAAATTGGTGAATTTTTCAAAATTGTTAAATTTTCCAAAATCGTTCAACTTATTAGAATCGTTACATTATCCAAAATTGGCGAATGTTTTCAGAATTGTTAAATCTTTCAAAATCGTCAAACTTTTCAGAATGTTTAAATTCTCTAATATTGGTGAATTTTCCAAAATTGTTAAAACTTCAAAAATGGTTAAATTTTTCAAAATTGTTGAATATTCCAAAATCGTCAAACTTTTCAGAATTTTCAATTCTTCAAAAAGGATGAATTTTCCAAAATTGTAAAATTTTCCAAAATCGTTCAATTATTCCAAATCGTTGAATTTTCAAAAATTGTTCAATTTTCTCAATTTTTCAAAATCGTCAAACATTTCAGAATCGTTATATTCTCCAAAATTGTTAAATTTTCCGAAATTGTTGAATTTTTCGAAATTGTTAAATTTTCAAAAATCGTTAAATTTTCCAAAATTGTTCAATTTATCAAAATTGCTCAATTTTCCAAATTGTTAAATTTTCCAAATTCGTCGAACTTTTCAGAATTGTAATTCTCCAAAATTCACGTATTTTTCAAAATCGTTAATTTTTTCAGGATTGTAAAATTCTCCAAAATTGTTTGATTTCAAAAAATTGTTTAATGTCCATTTTTTCAACTCAAAACATCGAAAACAAGGGAATTTTCACATAATTCACCCCCCCCCCCAATTAAAGAAACTTTTGGCAAACTCCTCTAACAAGATTTATAGTGACCCCCATGCAATTGACAGACTCTTCTCTTTCAAGCTTTTTGATACATTTTCCCATTTCAGAACCTAATTGCCCTGCTTCTCCCCTCTCTCCTCGTGACAATACCAGCCATTCTTTCACATGTATTTCGATCATTCGGCGACTCGAATCGCACGGACCCGTCCAATTTCGACGAAACTCATGCAAAAAGCAAGACGATACCACCCGATGCGACTCGAATTTCCAATCGATGCGAAATTGAAAAGTTCTGACATGCAGTATCGAATCACCGCGCGGTCTTCACTCGACACCTCGTCCTCGTCCGCTTTGGCGCGGACTTGAATGCCATTCGGGCGCGTTACTGTATATATACGTTTACGTACGACCGCGTATATAATTTAGAGGCTCGCACGTGTCCGCTGCGACCCTACCGGCACGGTACGTTACGTGCGAGAGTTGGCCCATGCTGCACAGGGACAGAGAGCCCTTACAGAGCGGCGCGATACGAGTAGGTATATACGTATATACGACAACGTGAAAGAGCGAGAGAGTGATAGGAAAAAAAAAGCAGCAGAGAAGAGAAAATCGACTGAAGCGAAGCAACTCCACCCAATAACGTTGCTTGCCAAGTGAAAAACGCAGTTTGAAAATGAAAAGCGGGAGGAGACGTAGCGGTGGCGGTATGGGACGTGTTTCACGAAGAGGATATTAAAGCCTAAAGGCGTACGACGGAATGAGAACGTCGTTTGGTAACGGTTCGCCGTTCGTTCGCGTCGCATTAAAGAAGAGACGACGGCGACGGGCGCCGTACTGACGAAGCCTTACGCGATGCGATGCCGCTCGCACTGCGTACCCTGTCGCGTCCTGGCAAAGGGATAAAGCACAGCACAACACGGCGCGTACCGAAATACTAAAGGGGGAGGACATGACGACGACGACGACGACGACGACGTCAACGACGACGCTAAAAACGGCGAACACGATGTGCTCCGCCGACCTCGCCTCCTCTACAGGGTCCGCGAGAACTCCGAACATGTCCCGAGTGTACCGTCGACGACGACGAACCGACGTTGTAGCAGCGACGGCGACGACGACCGCCGCGCCCAACACATCGAAGGGATAGGGTTTTTCGTGAATTGCGAAGACCACCTGGGGCTAGGGAAGCGGGTACTGTCCACGGTCAGCCGTTCACCAATGTATATACATATAGCGTATACCTATACATAATACACTTTACTCACACCACCGCTGCTGTGTACGACGACAACGACGACGACGACGACGACGACGACGCCGCGACGTACCTAACTACGTACCACGTATATATCGCGACGACCGGTAATCAGCTTCTGCGATCTGACCCGATGAAGTGAAAGCAGCCTTTGTACTCGTTCCAAATCCCAGTACCCGCTCGGCCTTTCATTCCTTTAAGTAAACTATATGATACAAAGTAGCCTACTTACTCGATGTGTACTCAACTACCTACGTACCTTGTACCAGCCTATACAACATACACGTATATCTAATAGGTAAATTGGGTATTACCTCGAATCATTTCTCACAACTTTATTTTACCTCACTTGGCCACAGTCTCCTTTTTTCTTCACGTACCTGACCACCTACAAGTACTTGTATCTTTATTTCTTCCATTAAAAATGTTTTTCAATAAAATTAACTAAAAAAAAAAATCAAACCACTCACTACTGATCTAATTTCATTCAAATTATCACCCCAACAACCCTTCTTCACACGTATATTTCTTTTCTGCAAAATATTTCGCGAATCGAAGGGACAAAACAGACAATAAAATAAACATCGTATGACGTATACGCGAACAAGGAGGATAAAGGCAATTTCAACAGATTTTCTGATGGGGTGTAATTTATTCTACCCTCGCTCGGTGTCTTTATTGTGCCGGATTAGCCGTACAAATTCCAGACATAAAGTACCGCAAAACATCACACGACAAATTATATAGCTTAAAAGCGAACACTTTTTTTATTGCGTTGAAATTTACTTCATTTTTATGTCACGGATTAGTAATTTAAAATCGAGGTCGTTTATTAAGAAAGGGAAGAAAATATTCGCCAGACTCGTAAATGAAAAATACGTACTATTATGAAGTCTGCAAAGAGTTGGAAAATTGGAAGAAATCTGCCACAAGCCGAGACTGATTTACGTACAAATAGAAGGGGAGGGGGGAGTTTGATTGGGCATCCCGCGAAATTAGAATATCATTTTTTTTTTTTTTAAATCCACTATACAAACTCTTTCTCGGACTTACGAAAAGTTGCTGCATTCATTCCACAGATTTTTTCAAAATTTTACTCGTAATTTTTTTTCAATTTAATCCAAAATTTTTCACCACTTTGAGCAGAATTTTTTTTTGTAGATCATCTCACTGGAATTTTTCATAATTTTACTCCATTTTTTTCTTTCAAACTTTCCCACAAATTTCAAATTTGCAACCAAACCAAGACAAATCAATAGAGCATGTAAAAATACCACCAGAACCAAAACTTCAGGTGCTATGTAGTTGCATCCCCTAATTTTTGGCAAATTTTTGAAAATGGGCTTGTAGTTGATAATACATGTCAAAAATGAATAAAATTTTACTTAATGGAGTTAGAAGTCTGAAATGTGGTGTATAGCCTACATTCGACCCCCTGAATCGATTGAAGATGATTTCGAGCCGTTCCAAAGCCTCCAGCGAATTTTCGAAATTTCCAGTTGAAAAAAAAACCGCTCCAAAATCTCCAAAAATGCGGCTTAGCTCGTATAAATGCAACCGGAGCATATTGATGACCCCTTCGACCGATTAAGATCGATTTGTCAAAAATCTGGAATTTCTAGTTCAAGACCAAAATTTTATCCAGCCACTTGATTATGAAATAGATGAATATGTAGGTAACTCGCCTATATTCAACCTGCTGAATCGATTGGAGGTGATTTCGAGCCGTTCTGAAGCCTCCAGCAAATTTTGGAAATTTCCAGTTAACGAAAAATGCTCTAAAATCTTCAAAAGTGAGGCTTAGCACGAATAAATGCAATCGGTGTCTCTTTTAGCCATTTGCCAAATCGAATGAGAGGCAGTTTTGAGGCCTTCTGGAGCCCCCAATCAATTTTCAAGATTTCGTTCGGGTGCTTCCCTTGTCAGATTTTATGCTTTTTAAAACCACGAGATATTTTTCAAGCTTTCAACCAACCAATTTTTTTTTATAATTTCAAATATTGTCACGATACATTAGTTTCAAAATTTCATTAGATTTTTTCAATTTACTTAATATATTTTTTTCAAATTTCACATTTTCTGTTTTCATTTACAAGATTTTTTTTCCCGAATTCTGCTGAATTATTCCACAAAATTACACAGTTTTTTTAAAAATCTCATCTTGTTCCATAGATTTCAATTATTTGTACTATTTTTAAAAAAATAAATTACTAGAATTTTCTCGAAAGTTCATCGTTTTTTCATCACAGTTTCCTACGATTTTTCTACTTTTGCTCGCAAAATCTCACTGATTGAAATTCACAGAAGTGTTTTCAGAAAACGCAAAAATCCCTTCAAATTATTTTCAAAGTACCCCTGATTTTTTTTTTGTTGAATTTTCACCATTTTTCTTTTCTCAAGTTTAGATCAAAATTTCTTAAAAATTTTAGCAATTTTTTTTTCAAACGTCATCGCATTTTTTTTTTTGACATTTTAGAACACTTTTTTTCAATTTTATCTATTTTACTGCGTTTTCATCAAAATAATGCTGGAATTTTTTCAATTTTTTCGAGTCCAATCGATTTTTTATCATGATTTTTTCAAAATTTCACTGCTTTTTTAGATTGCAATTAAAATTTCATTATTTTTCTTCAATTTCAACAATATTTTTCTAAAAACGTGCATGACTCGATTTTTTTCAAAATAGCACAATTTTTTATTTTTAATTTTGTGGAATTGGTTCTCAAATTAGTATACTTGAATTTTAAAAATTGATACTTTTATCTGAATTTTCCTTCAGTACTCGCATAGAAATGAGAATTATAGTAAATTGATGCAAAAATTTCAATTTTCCTAATTCAAGTATTTTGATCGCCTTAATGCTGGCTACGGGGGTAATTTGATCCGCTGAACACGAATCTGGCGTGGGTTTTTTTGTAAGTCAATTTCATGCGTGAAAAAAGAGAAAATTTAACCCCAAGTACTTCACTTGAAATTACAAAAATCGCCAAAAAGAAATAAAATCAAGTGAAAATGGGCAAAGTGGGGTACAACTATGTATTTTGAGGTGTACCACGAGAAAAAAAATTTTTGACCAAAAACGACCATTTTTAGGTTGAAAAACAATTTCGAAAAATGGTTTTTCGAGTTTTTCAGAAAAGAAGTATTTTTTAAAAATCTGAAAAAATTATATTCTTGACTAGGTACAATGGTACATAAAATATTATTTTTTTCAGAGTTGCCACTCTCTAACTTCATGTAGAAAACTCAATTCAAACTTTTCAAACAAGCGTTTCGACTAGAAAAAAAATTGTTGAAAATTTTTTTCAAATCACCTCCTTATATGCAAGTTTGAAAAAAATCGGTTAAAAACTCGCGAAAATAAAAATTCTCAATGAGAAAGTCGAAAAAAATAACGTTTTGCCCTATAACCAGGAGTAGAAGAGGGGTAGGGGGCTTAAATTTTTACCACGGGGGTTTTCAGATCGTAAGAACCAAATTCCATCGGTTAGTTTCGGATTTCATCTCAGAGGCATTTTCACCTAATATCTCATGCGCCAGTAGCCTTTGATAAATTTTTTTTTTCTGGAAAACCAAAAATGATTACTCATTGATAATACAAAAATTTCATCATCTGACCAATTCCATACTAATTAAAATGGTAACTTATTGGATAAGGAAGCTCTTTCATTTGCCACATTCCATCCTCGCGTTCAACGTACTAGACCTGCTACATTTATTCCTCGCCTCTCGGCTTTTCGAAATTACCTCACCATCATTGCCAATCAAATATACGTAGTACGTACCTCGCTCGGCTTCGTTACACTTTAATTAATCAAACCGCCGCAATTATCGTCGAATAGTGCCAAATTATAGCGTACCAGCCTCGCTATATATATACTATATGGTGTAAGGTAAAGGTACCTATAATAATATAACCGAGCGAATGCAGGAGCATAGGCAGGGGCAGCCCCATCTGCATTAGATGTGTCGTCGCCATACATGCACCCTATGCTCAACACCTCTCGGCATTTTCAAAGGTAATTTCGCATCTCACGCGTATAAAACTATACCCGACTATAAAGTATACTATACACGCCTATTTACGTACAAAATAGGCTCACATATACGCGCTTTCTTTTATCCGCATCTCGTACGCCGCATAATACGACCATACCCATCTTCCAACACCGATGCTGTTGTTTATTACGCGTCGAGAGAGCGCGAGATACAGGCACAGAGAGTAGACTAAAGCATCGCGTCGAAAAAAAAAAAAAAAAATGCTCTCGAAACTTTCATGCATGAAACATGATTTACGAGCATTTGTTCGACGGATAAGCGAACACGCTGAAAACGGTTATCTTTTTTCTCTCGGCTCGTCGTCGTCGTCGTATTTTTTTTCCTCTTCTTTTTTTCGCTCCTCTCTCCGTCTCGCGCGGCCGCGTAGCTGTATTTTCGCCCGCGCGCGTAAACGAGATTAATGCACTTAGATACGCGATATATAGTATAAAAGCAAAAACGCCGCCGTGCCGAATGCCAGAACCGCCGCC
Organism: Paracoccus marginatus; assembly: GCA_900065295.1. Taxonomy (NCBI): domain Eukaryota; kingdom Metazoa; phylum Arthropoda; class Insecta; order Hemiptera; family Pseudococcidae; genus Paracoccus; species Paracoccus marginatus. The sequence continues at coordinate 5,223 of FIZT01021432.1, read as the reverse complement.
GGAAAAAAACAGCCTCGAAATTAGGATCCCCGCGTTGCCACGTTAATAATTGCCCCGTTAATTTACGACGGTGTGTTTTTTTTCCTCTCCGTTTTACCAGGCTACGCTACGTACATATATCGCGCCCGCCGCGCCGTATACTATAAATACGTATACGTACTGGGCACGAGGGTAAGCATTTTTTTCCCTAGACCGGGCAACTGCAACAGCAACAGAGGCAGCGGTCGGCACCCTGTACGCTAAAAAGTGGACATCTTTGTATAGCACGCGATTTTCTCGTTTCTTTCAAGCTCGTCGTTGTTTTGCTCTCTTTCTCCCCAGGCTGCCTCACTTTATTGCCATTTTTTTCATCTCATCTCTGCAGTATTTTTTTTTTTTGCGAGTACAAGATGCGCCAAAAAAAACACAATGACAGAGATTGTCCAGGGAGGGGGTCATTTTGAATACACTTCATTGCAGCCAAAAAACAACGCCAAATTTGGAATGGGCGTCGTCGATAACATAGAAATCGGCATACGTGACGATTTTTTATCATTTTTTCAAATTTACCCCCTTAGAGGCTTCCACAACCCCGCAACCCACCCTTTTGCAAAAACTACGCCACTGAAGCTCTATTTTTCGATAATTAAGTTGATCGACTGTCGTCTACCATAAAAAAATTTTGAACAGAACCAATCCCAATTTTATGGGAGTTGGGGGAGTTGGGAGGGGCAGATTTTAGGGGATGAAACTGAAAAAATGATGAAAATTCGTCATGTATGTCGATTTATATGGTTTTAAACAGCGCTGATTACGAATCTGAGGTCAAATTTTCATTTTTTCGACTCTACGGCGACTTGGTCAACGCATCAGGATTTACATCTAGGAGGGTCGAAATTACATATCAAGAATCGATCGATGGTATCCGATTGATTACCTCGTAAAAAAATAATTTTTTCCCCCAGTATGCGTTTTTTTCTTTAACGAAGTATCAAATTTCTCATAAGCTACTCAAATTGAGAAATTTGATTCTGATCCCATCTCAAGGAGAATAATTGAACATTAAATTTCCTGCATTGATCGAATTTCAGAATCGAAAAAATGGAAAAATAACCACAGATTCGTGATCAGCACCGTCGAAAGCTACACAATCGATATGCATGATGATTTTTTTATCGTTTCCTCACTTTCATCTCCTAAACCCCTCCTCTTATGCCAATTTCCATAAAATTAATATATACCGATGGAACATTTTACACAAAACCGAATCATATCAATCGGAATATCAAAAAAATAACGTCAGCATTGCGCTTTATGCAGGAAGGGGTGGGTTGAGGGATGATGAAAGCCTCAAAAAAGGGGTAAATTCCAAAAAAATGATAAAAAGTCGTCATGTAGGTATATCGATTTCTAGGTAGGTTTTTTGGGGGCGCCAAATTCAAATCTGGTGTAATTTTTTTGGCTAAGATGAAGTACGTAATGCGGGACAGCCTTTTTTTAAATTTCTCACGACACAAAATGAAGCGAAAAAGACAAGTTTTTCGTCCGAAACCACCTCCAACCAAGTGAAAAGTTTTGAATGAAAAACTCGTACTTACCAAAAATTAAATACGTCTATTCCAATGTTATGGCTTTTCCTCCTTCACAGTCGAATTCTCCCCATTTACTGGAACAAAAAACAACAACAACAAAACGATTAAATAGAGTAGACTTTTTCACGTCACCTTTCTCAGTTCACTTCTACATTAAACGCTATTAAGTACATGTACATACGTACAAGTACGAGCATGATGAGTAGCCAATTTTACGACGACGACAACTCGTACCTACATCTGAGGGGTGATTTTATTGACAAATCTGCGATTCCCATTGGGCATCCTATACGAAACTTTTCGTCTGGCTCAATTAATTTCACCTTGAGAATGTCGAGTCGAGTATCTCGTTCGTCTGAGCGCTGAAATATAGCGTATAACATTTCGGTTCGGATTATTCATCCAATTTTATACGACTAGGACGCGGTAGGAAATTTGTCGAATTAATATTTAATCGAAAAGTGTTGAAGTAATTTATCTAGTATACTTTTGCAGCCGAAAATATTGCCAGAAGAAAAAGTACAGGGCAACGTTTCGTCAGATTTTCCTCACAAAGTTGAGTCAATTTTACATTTTGTCTCGAAAATTATAAAAAAAAAATTCGAGAACAACAGAAGCGAGCGTATTCTACTCCTAAAGACTTATAAATCTTTTCCAAACCAGAAAATTCGTCGAAAAAGGAAGGCCAACGCCAGCATCAATTTCATCCATTTAGACAGAAGTGCGATAGGTTAACGGGTCGGTTGAAAAAGACAGACAGACAGACAGACAGACAGACAGACAGAGGGATGGAGAAAAACGAACCTACGACCAATTTGAATAGGCCGAGATCGCATTCGCAGCTACACAAAGCTTTCCCAGCTACTTGTGAATTTTTAATTTAATTCGAATACCGACGATACTGTCGGCATCGGCATACGTACGAAAGGCTAAGGGCGACAGATAGGCAGATATCGAGAAGCCTTTTTCCTATAGTAGCGGGCAAATACGTATACAACGAACGAATACACTATAGATGAGGGTACCGTGCACTGATGCGAATTTTCCAATACGTACATGTACACCTTTGACCAGAATAGTAGACCGCAGAAACGGTGTTCAAGGCTATGCAAGATACTGGACCACGGTACTACACATTCACATAGGTACCAAGTACAGATAGAGGGTATTTGTATGTTTGAAAGACGTCCGATGCAATACGTACGTATACGAGGGCACCAGCGCCAACGCTATTCCCAAGCTATATCGTCACCGCGAATACGCAAAAGCTGAAAACCCCTTGCGTCACTGTCGCTGTCGCGTCTCTGTCGTGTGCTCCATTGTGTGTGAATAATTACCGCGTAATTTTCGTACACCGGCCGAATATTTTAAAGGTTAAATGCGGCTAATTTAGTGCGCGAAGCGCGCCAAATTACACGGCTACATTTTAAGCCGCTTAGAAAAAGATCGATAGATGGCGGCGGTCGGCTTTCATGTACTAATACATGTGCGGAAAACCGGCATCTATACGGACGAGAGACGATTGCAATTTTTTTTTCATTTATTCGCGCACATACATATGCACAATAATGTACTTACACGAAGGTTCGACGAAATTTGAAGAAAGATTTTCCAGACTGAGCAGTGAACAACGTGTACTGTTTGTGCAATGTACACTACCCACTTACATTACACAGAAACGGCATGGACGTCCATGCTATACATATTATGTACGATGGGCACGGGTGAAAGGGGCTCTGCGAAACGGCGCCGATCCAGATTACACCCGTAGTGAGTCTTCTGGCAGCTGAATTTAGAAAATAATTAAATGGCGAGTGGTATTGTTTCGAGAAATACGTATAAATTGGGTATTTTAATAACATATCAAATGGCACATCAGGCATGGTGGAAGCTCGCGTGATACATATTTGTTGATACATAGGACGTGAAATAGACATATAGAGGATTGAGAAATAAGGGGAGGAAATTAATGGGGGGTTCGTCAGGACAGGCGTCCATCCAAAGTGCACTATTAGCGGAGGGAGGAAATGTTTAACCTTCCATTGAATCAAAATTTTGACTTGAAAACGTGTATAATGTTTGTCTTTTGTTGGCCTCATCTCTCACATGTCTTCGGCTACTTAGGGAACAAGATTTTCGTATCGCTCCCTCCCCGCCCCTCCTATGATTTCTATCTGCGATAAAACGAGATGAAATTGATCCAGTTGACCAATTAAAAATATTCCAGTCAACATCAAAATTGATTTTAATTTTCCCTCAAAATGAATCGCTACTCGAATTTTTGTCCGATTTTGTCACAGAAGGCAGTTAACATTTTCTTCTGTAAAAAAATTCTAGTCACCCCTCCTCCTCCCTCCATTTTTGAAGTGAAACTCTTTTACGCAAATTCTGGCACGGGGAGTTGACATAGAAAAAGTGAAACACCACGGATGAAACGTTACGGAAGTGAAACGTGACACACCTTTTGTCTCAAAGTTCTACGCCACCACGCACGCCCACAAGAATAGAAAAGGAAAATTTTCAGAGTCTTTTTGTCTTGTAGGTAATTTTATTTTAGTTTTTTCATCGAAAAATTGAAATAGAATAATTTTTTTATTGACTGAAAACAATTTTTAAAAATTTGTCCATTCTGAAAAATTTGTCAGCTTTAAAAATTTCATAGCAATTTTGGAAAAATTTTGCTACTCAGAAAAATTTGGTAATTTTGAAGAATTTGGCTATTCAGACAATCTTGGAAAATTTTAAAATTTTGGGTATAAATTGATAAATGTAGTGAAATTCGAAAAAATTAAATTTTCAAATTCTGAACAACATTCAGCAATTTTTGAAAATTTGATAGTTTTGTAAAATTTAGCATTTCCGAAAAATTCAAAGATTTAGAAAATTTTTGCAACTTTGGATAATATGAAAATTTTCCAAAAATTAACATTTTTGGAAAATCGTTAATACCATAGAATTTCAAAGTTATGAAAAAATCAGTTTCTTGACACATTTGGCAATTTTCAAAATTTTCACAGATTTTGAAAATTTGCCAATTCTGAAAAATTTAGAGAGTTTTTAAAATTTCATCATTTTGAACAATTTAGCAATTTTGGAAAATTTGGTAGTTCTGAAAAATTTTCTAATTTTGAAAAATTTGACTTTGAAGAATGTGCCAACAAAGAATTTGTCAATTTTGAAAATTATTATAATTTTGGATGATATGGCATTTTTTAAAATTGTTAAGGCTCGAATGTTAAAACGCTCCTTAAAAATTAAGGATACCTTAAGCGCTCTTCTAGCCAATAATACATATGTCACGGATTACTTCCTTAAACGCAACCTTAATTCAAATTTTCTTAAGGAGCGTTTTAACATTCAAGCCTAATACTCGTATCGTGGAATTTCGAAATTTTGAAAAAATGAAATTTCATAATTCTGAACAACATTCAGCAATTTTTGAAAATTTGATAGTTTAGCAGGGATGGAAAAACTGAAATAATTTAGTTCCAGTTTCAGTTTCAATGTTTCAGTTTCTAAGTTATTAGTTCCAGTTCCAGTTCCAGTTTCAGTTCTCAAAAATTTTTAGTTCCAGTTCCAGTTTCCAGTTTTCAGTTCCAGTTTTTTAATTATTTTTTTTTATTTTGAATTTTGAAGACTAAAAAGTTGTGAT
>FIZT01021431.1:0-12803 GCA_900065295.1 Paracoccus marginatus | reverse complement strand
GAGTACTTTTACATGCTCTATCGATCTGCCTTGGTCCCGACTCAAAATCGATCTGCCGGTTCAGGTGCTTCCCTTGTTAGAGTTTTATCGAAAAATAAATTTTGAAAATTTGTCGCTAAAAGTTCAGAAAATGCTTGAAAAATTCCATTAAAAATTTTTCTAAAAATAAACTTCAAATTCCCTCCTCAGCCCGACACAAATTATCGTGCAAAATGCATTAGTTAATAAACGGTCGGGAGCATAATCTCCAACTGCATTAAATTCTTCGATATTAAGTCTCGTGGGTCGGCGATAGGGTTCACGTCGAGAGCGCATTCGCATTTAATACGCGTACACGGGCAGCGTATAAAGCGGAACATCGCGATGATTATTTTTAATTTGCATAGGCTTTCGTAAACGGCGTCTGTAATTTTTCACCAACGTACACGCTTCGCAGCCACGAGTCTAGTCGAAAACGGAAGAAGACATTTTTACCTCAGCACCTCGCATATGCCTACTTCGGTGTAAGTTGGTAGGTGCTTTCTATAGTTTTTTACTTTATATACTTTCACGTTGCGGCAATTGTTAACGTTTCGTTTAGTCTTTCGAACGGTTGGTTTTAGTTTTTTTGGCAGACCTTACAAGGTTACCCATCGCCGTGAACTTTTTACCGAAATATTTTCCGCTCATTCATTAATGCAGAAGAAAGCTTTCAAATGAGCGATTATTACGAAATATCCCTCCGCGTACGCCTCTCACTGACGACGCCAGCAACGTGACACGTGATATGAGGTTCCGGCGCAAACTCGAATGCGATTTTTTTTCAACATGAGAGGTCGGATTTTTGACTCGGATCTATTTTAAGAAGGAATTAATTAATTTTTGGGAAAAGAAAAGAGATTTTGATTTTTTACTATTTTTAGAAAAAAAATTCGTACGAGGAGAGGTGATTATGTGATCTCTGATACCTTCAGTACAGAACGTAGGCAACTTATGGGACTCAGTAACGACACTCAAGAAGCGTCTTATCACCTCGTACCTGCGAATCTCAAGTTGATTTCGTATTTCTAGTTTGGCTAATCCGAATGAACACGAAAACAGACAGACACTTACATCGATCATTTAAATCTATCGCCGAAAATTGAAAGCCACCTTTTTTCATGATTTTTCTAATCGTTAGATTTTCAAAAACCATCGTAACTCGGTACGCTCGCGTGTACGTTGTATTACCACGCTCGTCTACGTAACAGCACACACATATGTGCACTAGAAAACGAAAGTAGAAGTGGTATAACGCGGGGGTCAGCGAACGAAAGGGAGGTCTCGACTACTGACGATACCTGCACCGATGTTAACACTGTTTTCAAACAGGTATAAACCACGTACCGGCGACAGCGTGCAAACAATTCTGAAAAACTTCGACGTTACGTTCGCAAGTGGCTTCGTTCAGGTAGAAATACGTCCTGGCACTGGCCACCTTGTACCTTCTGTCGGCGAACTTCTTATCAACGTGGAATTGCGGTAATTCACCACCGACCGCCGAACCGACTGTAGAACAAAAAAATATAAATCGGATTAATTTCAATTTGCGGCGAAAATGCTTTATTCGATGACGAATCGTATTTTGACGCGTTGCAACTGGCAAAAAACACCTCTTTCAACGTTCACTGAAGCAGACAGCGGACGATTTGTCGCCGCTACAATAATTATCGACGCTTCGAAAATCATGTTCGTTTGTGGCTCGTTAATTAACTAGTGATTTATGTTTACCTTCGGCGAAAGCTGCTTTTTTGTCTCGTTTTTCTAATTCAGACGTACTAGCTCTGTAAAAAAAAAACAAAACACACAAGTACGATAAATTAATACCCATTTTGCGTCGACGTAATTAAAACAAATGCATGTACGAATATGTCGCCGCTGAAAATATCAACGAATGCGAAATTCTTTCGGAATTTTATATTTAAAAATTGGCTGAAAAAACTGGGACCGTTAGTGTAAAATGAGAAATTTAAAATTTCGTAATTTAACGATAATTTTATGCGAGATTAGTCTATGGAGGGGAGAAATCCCTGCACTACAACTTACAAGTACTTGTAAATTTTACGTACGAATATACTCGAAAACCGGTTAAAGCTAATTTAAGCAGTGGCGTTGGCGACTTAGCGTACAATCTGTCTCGATAAGGCGGGAAGAGGGCGTACGTAAGTGGAAATTTCGACAAGTACTCGCACCTTTTCGCAACGAAGGCTCCGTTAACGTTATCGAGACATTTTGAAGAAGTTGGACGTCACCATTAGCGGTAGTTTTCCGTTCGTTGAGACGAGACTAGGTTATAATTGAATCAACCGATAGCCGTAGAGGCGCTTTTACAATTACCACATCGCGTCACGTGGATTATCAAGGTCAATGTCTAGATCAAGTTCGGCAAAAAACTATGCATAGTCTACTTACTCTACTTCACGTTTTTCAGCTTCCTCTTGAGTGATATCTTCTTCGACGGAATAATCTAGAATCGGCTTAACACCGAAGGAGCGCAATCGTTGCAAAGTTGGGACAATTTTGTATTGATCTTCGCCGGCAACGAAATGACCGTAAAACGTTGATTTCATCAAAGACGCGAATAACTTCTCTCCAAGGATCGATTTGCCCAATTTCATTAGCTGTCAAATAAAAAATAGAATAAAAGGGTAATCAATCGGATTAATGACGACATTTTTTACCATCGATTTTTTAAAATAGATTTTCCAAGGTTGTACTAGGTAACTTAGTTAGGTATTTTACGATTAAGGTGAAAAATGTACTGGTTGTGTGTGTGCGTGAGCAATGAACTGTGCTAGAGGTCTAAATCGCTGAGTGGTCAGTTAATCGTAAAATAAAAATGGTAGAATTAGCGAAACAAGCGTTACCAAAATAATGCCACACACGGGACAAATGACATTTCCCGAACCCTGTCGCGTTATTATTCGCAGGACTGCGTAAACTATCCAACCAAATAGAAAATATTATCAGAATCGACATACCTTCATGTTATTATCGACTAAATATTGAGATGAGCATAGTTGGTATACGATGTAGGCTCTTAAAACTTCCCATGTTGTTTTACTCTTAAATGCGGCTTCTGGATTAGCGAAGCTCAAGTCCAGCGGATCTCTACGAGGTGCTTGAGTTTCTGCTACATGTTTTACAGCTGCGGCACTGGTAACTGTTGACCGGACCGTACACGAATTTGGAAACGAGACGATTTTATTGTGATTTTTGGTTAAATAACATGCGTTGCGATTTTTATGGCAAACATTCGCGATTCCTTTGTGGTCGATTAGTTTCATAAATGCCATAATACGTCGGTAGCGCACGAAATAAATCTACGAGGATTTTAGCTACGTAAAGAAGTTACTCAATGTAATTAAGGTACCGGTAACGAGGTAAAACAACCAAAAAACTATTTTAATACTAACTTTATAAAAAGAGGATTATTAAAAAATTAGACGCGAATTACTTGAGTAGAACTCGACACAACACCCCAATTCAGCGGTAAGCGGAATACTGTTTTCGGATATTCGCCAATCGGGTCTCTACTTTCATTGCACATTATAGATTTCGGTCGCTGGCAAATCAGCTACGAACGACACACAAAAAGTAGGTGAATGCGATTCGTCAAGGAATCGTCGTTTTTTCCGGTAGGAACGTAGGGTATGTTTACATTGAAAAACAGAGAACTCCAAGTCTCCAACGTCGCCAAGCCCGCAGCTCGTAGTGTGTAGTGTACCTCAAATCGACATTGACTCATTCCAAAATAGATCCAAATGAAACTCCATAGCTTTCCCAATGATTTGTTCGCATTGACCTTTGCTTGTGCTGCGAATGAGAATGTGTAGGATTATACAATGTTACTCACTAATAAGCAAAATTAATAGTTGATTTGACTATATATGTACTACTCATCGATTGTTTAATGCACACCAAAATGACAAAACAGATAGAAATTAATTTTCGGTGTTTGTTTCTGTAGTCTTCTTTCTTCTATCTTTATCAAAAAACAAAATTAAACTTCAGGAAATTGAAAAAATTTGACTTTTAGAGCAAAATTATGAGTAAATTATGCCTACCCCATCATCGGCCCAATCCACGTAATTTACGTAAGAATAAATAAAAAAAATAAGTAGAATAAGGTGACAAAAAACATTAACAGTTCATTACCAGCTTACAACAAGACTTCTCAGAAGTTCCGAAGCTCCATAAATCAGTTCAATGAGCAATTGAGCACTACTGTTGGTAATCATAAAATCTTTGCTTACTAAACATAATAATTTACAATAATTGAGTGTTTTAATTTTATTATTACTCGAAGAGGTTAAGGTTTCGTTTCTTTCACCTGTAATAATTGTGTAGGCATGCAATTTGCCCTTTGCAGTTTGCAGTGCTGTGCTGTGGGCACACTTTCAATTTACTTTAGAGCAGAAAATATGTAGAAAAAACGATCATCTTATAAAGATTATAAAATTTTGTTTTATTCTGTTCTTTAGTTCTTCGTTTTTCATTTCAAAATAAAATTGAATTAAAATAAATTTAAAAAAAAAACTAAAAAGTCGCTTCTTCAGTGTAAACGCAAACGAATGACGACGTCGACGTCATCGAAAAACGACAAAACCACCGTTCGTCGTTGAATCGTTCTTTTTTTTGAAACGATTCCGAATCCGATAAGAACAACCGAACAACGACAACGACCTAACCCTTTCATTTTATTTTATAAGATAACAGGAAATCGAAATTCGTAAAAAGATTTTGTTTTATGTTCGTTAGTTGTGTGAATTTAGGATTAAAAACAATGCAAATCTTTGTTGAAGAGTAAGTGGGTAATCCAAAATACTCAATTTAAATCTCTAAATACTCTGGTATTAGTTTCAATTACGAGCTTCGATCCTTTATGAAGTGTTGTTATCACAACACAACTCTACCTGGTAGTTAATTTAATTACTCATTATTATTATTAACTGATGAATAATTAACGTAAGCCCTATTGACTTTTATGGGTGTGAATTTCGTGAACTTACCATTGGTTCATATGACTCTATTACAGGGCGTAAATAAACAGGGAAAAAAATGAAATCGGTCGCATAATTGTTACACTTCTGTTCTTATTCGAGTGTGGCTTCTGTATGGAGATCAGCCAATTATTATGTTTGCGTCGATAGCACATTCAGGTTAGTACATCACAATATTAAGGTAGAATTATTACTATTTAATGCAAAAAGAATAGGTAAATAATCATGACGATGTTTCATTTTGTTTAGAAATTTGATCGACAAGCTGCCCAATGGAATGTGAAGCAAAATCTAAGAAAATGGTCGCCACTCTTCAATCTCGCAAAGAAGCATTAGAATCTAAATTACGCGAGAAAGCGGCCGAACTAAAAAAGTTATGTATTCAAGAAGCCGAACTAACCGGTGTTTTGCCCCCAGAAACACCAATGGAACCTGGCGAAAGTCCACCAGTATTTCGACGCAGAGTTGGCACCTCGTTCGCATACCCGGAAAATTTAATAAATAAGTTGAAATCCCAAGAAGAGGAATCGTTGGCTAAATTAGAACTCGAATGTAAAATACAAACCAACATAGCCGAAGCAGCACTCGGTTTAGCGAACGACGGCAACGCTAGTAAATCAATACGAAGAAAGCATAGATTAATGTATCAACAAAGTCAACGGCGTTTGGCTGATCTTGAAGCCAGGCTGAATGTTCTTCGGCAGAGTGTCAAAAGCACTAGTCAACTCAAGCAAAGAAAAAAACCTCGACCTCCTTTGACCGAATTAGACTGCGTCGATGGACCAGAAGCAACCGAAGAGTTGGAATCTCATTTTAAACATTCCTACAACGAAGATCCCACTAGTTTGTCTACGATTAATAGAGAAATATTTCGTAACGGTCAGTTCTACAATAGTTTCGGTAAATCTCACAATTATCCTGGATATTCTCATCATCAAAATCAACATGCGAATAAAAATAACTGGAATCGTAATATGCAGTATCGTCGAAGTGTCGAAAGAGCTCGTCACAATTCCGGATGCTACGATGCAGAAAACACCAACTGGTTAGAAGATAGCAATATGTGGCGTAATACAGCCCCAGTTGGGTATTTTTCCAACCAGTGTTATACTACCTTACCAAATGAAAGTCCGACGAAGATGAAATCTCGATACGGAAGCTTAGACCGAAGATACAAGAATTCTAATGTCACCGAAGAATACCCCAGGTACCCAAGCTCATCACACGTTACTCCGTCACCTCCTGCTTGTACGCCGGTTCAACATACCGATACGAATCTTAGACCGCCTAGTTTTATTCCATCACCTGACTCATCTTTAGCTAACGTGGTGCTATTGCCGAACCAGACTTATCCAGAAAATAGTCTAATGCGGACGCAATCTTTAGGCAACGTTGAGCACTCGCGTAAAAGCTTAGATACTCATTCGTTGCAGGAAAAAGTACAAGAAAATTTCCAATCCAATACATTAGGAAGGAAAACTCGAGAAAAAGAATGGCGAGAGACGTCATTGGATTCGGATTGCTATGACAGGCGTAGTCGTACTCCGCCGCTCCATCCTAGAGCATCCAAAGTACCCGAATCACCTGTACCCCAAAGACCATATTCTCGTAGGAGCACACGAACTCCCCCTCCCCCTCCACTACCGCCTCCTCCACATTGCTCTGCTCCATCTACTCCGCCGCCTCCTCCTCCTCCTGTGCAGAGTAAATCACCAGTAAAATCTCCACCGTTGATCGAATCAGCGGTACCGTTTGAATCGCCAAAGAATCATACAGTCGTCGAAGTTGGTAAATGGCAGCCGTACCGCGAGGTTACCAAACCATTCGAGATGAGTGATTTTTACAAATATAGCACCAAATTCAGAAAAAATCCGACCACCGAGCAAAAGCCACCCGTTGAACATCACACATTGCCTCAAAATCGAAATATACCTTATAGGCAACAAATCACCGACAATACTCATGGAATGCATAGAAGTCACGAAGACATAAACAAAAATAATTTCAATGAAAACCAATTTTTCGATACTAAACCCCTTAACAATGTTACTTACAGAAAACACCGTCCATTAACCATGATGGTTAGCGATAACAATGGTAATTGTGCTGCTATTAAATCGTGGCACAATGAAGATTCTTGAATGTAAAACGCCACAAAATATATATATTATGACTTGAGGATTACCAATAATCTAATTGTAACAAATCACATGGGACCAATACTGTGTTCTTTAATTTGTAACGATTTGCCTTATGATTGTGAAGCAGGTTTTTTGCACTTTTTTATCATTGTTATTATATTTTGAAAGAAACTTTCGCTTTGATTAAGTTTTTTGTACTTTTTTATATTTGTATTTTGACTACAGTTGTCTTTTTTTATATTTTAAATTTGTTATTCTAAGAAATTCATCCATCATTGATCAATGTATTTAATTTACATTCATGTTGTACAGATTTTATAATGCATTTTTTTATTTTTTGTAAATAAACACATGTTTTTAAAAAAATTTTATTTCAAGAACTAGATAGGAAAAGTGTTAGCATGACATTCTTTCCAGTTTCTCCTGCGGTAATCGATGATACCCGATAACCACTGTTTATAATTGCTGAATAATGGTAAATGCGTGTAAAAATGAAAAGAATTCGAGTCAACATGATCGCAACCTTGAACAAGATCGTGTAAGTCATTGAATTGAAACTTCGAAAGCGGATATGAATCATAATTCGCACTGATTTTGTCACTATGGCTCACATTTGAGATTACATTATGATCCTGCAAACTCTCTAAATCCGAATCTTGAACTAAATTTTGTTGGTAAACTGATGCATTTTTTTCTAATGTACTGCAATAACATTCGTTGAACTTCACTTTGGGCTTGGGCCGAATTTCAGATGCGTGTGAGGAACAAAGCGACGTTATTTGAAGTTTTTTGCGGTTGTGAAAGTGTTGCTTTTTCATAGGAAACGAATCAGAACAATTTCTATGACGGTTTGGATTTTTTCCAGGAGGCATTCTACAAGATGAGAAAAATATTAATGCTCCAGAGAAGGTCCAAAAAGTTACTCCGTATCGCAGTCGGTAGGACTCGAACCTACGCTCCCAGAGGGAATCTGATTTCTAGTCAGACGCCTTAACCACTCGGCCACGACTGCTACGCCCTAAAATGTGCAAAATTTGCCTACATTAATGCATTTGAACTTTGAAAATAATTTTACAAGTAAAATGATGATTTTTTTACCTCAGAATATGCTCAATAGGTGATGGATCATCGAATAAATTCTTTTCCAATTCTTTTTTGTTCTTGATTTTTATGAAAATAATTATTAATTATAATTATGATTATGAACGATGATAGGTAAGATATTTTAATAAATAATAATACTGAAGCACGTTTCTTTGGTTAGGCCAGTTAGGTAATCATATCTTGCACAACTAGCACAACTTCAATTTTTTCAGGAAAGGGTTTGTTATGAGATTTTTGTAGATTTCTTTTCGATTTTCGAAACATAAAGAAACTATGGAAACGAATTCAATCAAAATACACATACAGAGAAGTACGAATGTTTCAGAAAAACATGAAGAGAAATTCGATTTTTACGAGTACTGTTTTTGTGGGTTCGTGACACAACCTGACGACAAGCGAAATTTTTATTTTTTTTAATTTTTCCAAGGAAAATTTGAACGTATTTAGAAAGCTTTTTATTTTATTTAATCAAGTTTAAAATAAATTAAAAAATTATAATATTAAAAAGTCTCCTTTTGTAAAATATTTTTTTGAATTTTGAAAAAAGATATCTCATTCAATATCCGAAAAAAAGTGTCATTTTTGGTTAAAAACGACAAAAATTTCAACAAATAGGTCGAGAGCCTCGAAACAAAATACCTCCATTTTGTTCCTGTGCTATGCTAACACAATCTAAAATTTCATCTGTGGTGGTTATTGTCAAACTCCAAAATTGTATAGTCGGTTTTTATAAAAGGTTTAAAATCACGCAATTTTTAATAATTCTACCATAAAATTGCTTAATTATTTTTATTTTAGTGACGATCAAGTGTACCGTACCGTCAATGGTATATGGATAAACCACAACAGTTATAATGTTTGTTATTTAACGTAGTCACACCATTTTAAATTTGATACAACTCGGACTCGCTGTGCCGTCTAAAAGTAATATCACGCTAAGTATAAGTTTAATTTCATATTTTACGCGTTTCTTCGAAATAATACCTTGAAAAGAAAGTTTCGTATAGCATTTAAAATGCCTTTCAATCAAAATAATGACACAGCTTTGACAAATTTGATTGTCAATTACCTACCTCAGAATTTAACGGATAAAGAATTATTCAGTATATTTGTAACTATCGGACCTGTTGAAAGTTGCCGCGTTATGAGAGACAACAAGGTAATTGATATATTCCATCGATAATCATCATATCGCTTCTCTTTACGAATTGACATTATAACCGGTGTGCTTGTTACAGACTGGATATAGTTATGGTTTCGGATTTGTTAATTTTTCACGGCAAGAAGACGCGACTAAAGCAATCAATCAGTTAAATGGTCTTGAAGTACAAAACAAACGTTTAAAAGTTTCCTATGCTAGACCTTCGGGAGAAGATATTAAAGATACTAACTTGTATATTACTAATTTACCTAGGTGAGTCTATTTCCAACAGATTCTTATCACGGTATTTCTAGTTTTTACAATATATATCATTATGTTGCAGAACAATAACCGAAGATCAGCTGGAAGAATTGTTTGGCAAATTCGGTAGAATTGTACAGAAAAATATTTTAAAAGATAAAATCACCGGATTACCGCGCGGTGTAGCATTTGTTAGGTATGCAATCCGTTTTACACGACCGGCATGTTGCATCAGCGTCTTGTAATTTTGTTCTATTTCGACATACCTATGGTTCGATTTCGTTACAGATATGATAGGAAATCAGAAGCAGCTCAAGCTGTCACAGAAATGCACGGATTCGTACCCGAAGGATGTTTAGAACCTTTAACCGTGAAAATAGCTGAAGAACATGGTAAACAAAAAGCCGCCTATTACGCCGGTTGGCACGCCGGCTACACGCAAAGTCGCGGTAAGTCATTCCAAAACAATTCTATTCGTTATTATCGATACTATTTTAGTTTTTATCCTGCTTATATTTCGTAACTTTAGTTTTTTGTCTAGTGCATAAGATTGTACATATATTTTGTGTCCGTAACTTGTCCTTCCTTTTGACTGCGTGCCCCATCATGGTGCTACTTTCATGCATGCGTTTGAATACTATTATTTTAAGCTATACCTCGAGTTTTTATCAAAGATGAATTATGAGAGTGTAGAATATAACCAGAATCGAACTTTAATCTTTATATCGAACAAAAACCTATTAATAATTTTATTTACTTTTAAATACCAGCCATGTACTTATAATTGTATTATTGTTGATTATGTTTTAGCCAAGAACTACGCATAGAGCGATTTATAGGTTATGGTTTTTTTTATTTTTTTTTTTCGCATTTATTTTCCATTTATTTTTTATTTTTTTCTTTAATCATCTCTCTCTGTGTATACCTACTCTTGCTGCTGTCTCTCCGGCACGTGGCTAACATTACAGCGATCTCTCAGGCGTATAAGCGATGGGTGCAACGGCAGTAGTTTTCATCGGATGGTTACCGCTGGGAATTATCTTATGATGTAAACTTTGCGCGCTCGGTAGCTAAATTAAAGACTGTTAAATTTAACATTTTTCCTCTCTCACTACTGTGTAGAGATCCCTTTTTTTTTTTTTACTTTTTTCCAAAAGCGTTATGTTACGATGGAGTTTAATTTTATTATTATTTTTTTATTACTTGTCAAATGTGGATTGATGAGATGAATTTGTTATTGTGATTTTATTATGTATTTTCTTACGTTCCTTAATTTATTGATCGATCAAGTGGAATTGCTAATAAATAAAGGGGGAATTGAATCTCAAATAATTTTGTTTAGTTGAGCGATCAGTCGAGTAGAAAAAATTTACCTATCGAGAAATTGATTTTATAGCGTTATCGTGTATTTAGCTATTTTTTAAAATTTTTTTGAAAAAACCTGATTGATCGAAATATTTTTTTAAATCGAGAATTACACGAGTATGTAATTCTTTTTTATGACGTACTTATTTAAGGTACATAATATTTTTTTGGTGTACAACATTACAATATGAATCTGAAAGCTCGAGATAAGGAAGCATTGAGAGAAAAGTCTTCGAATCGTACTGCTTGGCCTTCTAATACAGCAAAATACGACACATTTTTCCGTTAATTTTCTGTCCTAACCTAAAATGATGTTTTGAAAAAAGTTTATTAAATTCGGTTTTAAAGAAGAGACTTTATTTTTGAATTTTTTTACTTTTCCTTGAAGAAAAGCAGAAGAAAGGGGAATCATTTCCTGTTAATTATTTTTTTCCCTTAACGTATCTTGCAAATTTATCTACGTATACATTGCATTAATTTTTCTGACCCATTAGACTTGTGAATGATGTAATTTTTTCAATTTTTTTTCACAAAGCAGGTAATTCAGATGGAAGTTGGTAGCTCTTAGATAAATTTTATTTCTTTCGTGTTGTAGATGATTTTTTCCTTTATTTTTTCTGCCATTTTTTTGTTTATTTTTTTCATTTTTCTGTGTTGATTTTTTTCCAATTTTTTTTTCTTTTTTTTTCGTTGACGTGTTTACGTAAAAACCTGTTAGTACGACATGAAACGGAAAAACGTGTGGTGTTTTACTGTGTTACAGGGCCGTCGAGCGGTCAGAAAAAATCGGCAGTAGTGCCTGCGGTGGTGGTCTCGACCGGAGCTCGCACAGCGGTACCGACGGTCCGGGCCGGCGTTCCGGCCAGAATTCCTACGTATTCTGCGGCCGGCGTGTATCCGCAAGTCAGAGCGAATCCGAATGGTTTTGGCGGCGCGGTCCGTCAAGATAAGTCGCACTACCGATACAATCCGGTTGGACCGGCCAGCGCCGGCTACAACGTGGGCGGAGGGTATTACTAATCGAGATGTCGCGTCGTTTAAATTCGAAGGGCCAAATTCGCGTATTTTTTTCACAATGCTTTTTATTTTCGTCGTTCTTTTTTTCCCCCCTCCTTGTATATGGAGATCGATTCGTGTTGTAGACCAAAAAAAAAAAAAAAAAATGAATAGTGACCGGTAGAAGAAATACCGCCTTGTTTTTTTTTTCATTTTTATGTATTTGTTATAGTTGAAGAGTTTTTTTTACGCTTGATGATTTATCTTAGATGAATTTTATTGTTTTTCCGTTTTTTTCCTCTTTTTTTTTGTCATTGACGAAATATTTTTTTCCCTTTTATTTCTTTTTTTTCGAAGAGAATAAATATTTTGTAATCGAGTTTGTTAGTATTTGTTCGATGGTGTTTTATTGTAAGATGGCGTCGAGTGATTTTTTATTCGAATGAAGTGAGGGTTTTTGTGTTCAGAGTTGTAAGTTTGGAGATTTTTTCTCGTGAGGTGGATGGAATTGATTTTTTTTCAATGTACCTCCTGCAAAATGTTCTCCTTCCTGTTTCCTTTCTCGTCTTGTATTTTTATCTATTGATTAATTTTTGCTTGGACAACAATTTTTCTGACGATTGTTCCTTAGAGGATTATTTTTGGGATTTTTTTTAATGGGAAAAATTTTTGATTTTTTTTTTTAAATGTTTGTATAGATTTGTAATTTTTTTTTTTTTTTTTTGAAATTCATTTTTTTTTTGCTGTTTTTTTTTTTTTTTTTTTTTTTTTTTT
>FIZT01021390.1:0-16377 GCA_900065295.1 Paracoccus marginatus | reverse complement strand
ATTTTGATAGGTAACACCTTATTTTTTCGAAACCACTCAAAAATTGATAAATTTCACCCCCTCAAGATTTTTGGTAGGGGTTAAAATGAACTGCAAAATTTTAATAGAGTCGATAAAAAAGTAGCTAGTAATGGTGGATCGTCCCTTGAACAACTTCTATCAGTTATTACCCCACAGACCTGTTGCTATTTTTTTTTTTTTTTTTTTATGAAGGCTCAATCCCCTCAAAATTGGGATCTGATTTTACACTGAAAGTTGTTCAGTACTTTACTGTTCTACACTCAATTTCCTACCGCTTTTGTGCATAAATTAATTTTTTGCACGATCATCTGATATTTGAGCACATTTGAGGACTATTTATTGAGTCACGTGAATTATAGACTCCTAATTTGAAAATTATGTTTGAGCCATATTACAAAAATAGAATCAAAAGTCAAAAATGTTCGAAACTTGGATCAATAATATTAAATACTTTTTTTGTCACCAACATAGGTATTCAAAAATATCATCCTTCCCTGCTTGGAGGACCTTGTTTGTGGGAAGCTATTGAGTCTCAAATTTGTTTCCTACAAGACCCACTATTCGAGTCGTCAATTTGAAAAATTTTTCTTCTTCAAATTTTCATATTTACTAACTCAATTTTTTCCTTTTTTCGAATCATTTATGACTTGAACTGTTCATTCTTAGAGAATTTAAAGCACAGTATTGTTTAGGTGTTATTTAAATTATTTCGAAGAATTTTTTTCTTTTCAAACGTCTCGAGAGGGCCTTGAATGCAAATTGAGAGAAAAAAGATCCAGTTTGTAAAAAAATTATTTAGGAAGTAACTGAAACACCCCTACATTGAACCATCCTGCAGTATACCAATAACCGGAACCTGGTAGCCAATCAGAAGCCCATCAAACGGACCGATTTCATTCTCACACTCGTCAAAAAGTTCATTCACACCAGATCGTCTGCATAAAATTCTATTTAAAGTTCCAAACACCATCATCGACCACTTACCTTGAAGTAAATTTCTTCTTCAAACCGAACGCGAATTTTTTTCCATTCTTCGCGGTGCAATAAACCTTGCCGTTGCAACGATCTGGAAAAAAAAATCACACCGTCCAAGGTAAAACACAATATACAAATCCGCATACAAAATATACATGTATCTTCACTACGAAATACACCACACCGAGTCTCGGTGCTTCCCAAATCGTCCCAACCCACTCGGTCTGCGTCTTTTCCTGCACTCTCAAACGAATGCGGTTACGAACTCTCGTCCCATTTATGTACACTCCGTTTACCGTGCATTAAAAAAAAAATTGGCTACATCACTGGTCGACCTGTGCACATTACACACTACACAAGAAGCACGTCTAAGTTGTAGGTACTTTACTTCGTATATGTATAAATGCATTCGCATACCGCATGCTTATTGGGTAACATCGGGCGAGCCTCCTGGACTAGGACTGGTACCCCTTTGATGACGGTTCACCCATCGGCAATCAGCACGTTCTGCCCGATAAGCAGGTCGACAAATGAGAAAAAATTAGCAATTAGCGAAAAACGTACCTATGTACGTAAAATAGGAAGTAAGAAAATACACCGGAGACCGAAGAGTACTTCCTTCGCCCTTCTCCCCGCTCGCAAAGCTTATCTTAGCGAATGTCTAATTAACTACGTACCTACGTTTTATATTTAGATACATCGTTATTAAAATCCTCCCAATAAACGTGCCGGTCGTGTATACTTTTTATGTACAAATGCAGTGAGAGGGAGAGGAGCCGGGTCATTCGCCAAGTTCATCGATCCTTCGTCGAGGTATACGCGTATCCTTGCAACAGGCCGAAAAACTTTTCTTTGTTGAGAGCATGGCATGGCATGTCCCAGTAGATATGTACTACCTACAATATTGTAGCGATGTTTTGGCGGGAGAAGCTCGCAGGCGGTGATCGTACACTCGTAGTACGCGCGTCGCGCCCGCCGTGTGTTACTCGAGGAAGCGTGAAACTTTTTTTTTGTACAAAGAAGAGAGATCGCTTCTCGTCTAAACAAAAAGATGAGTTTATTAACCCGCCTATACATATAACGAGCTCGGGACACGGTTCGGTATACGGCAGTTGCGACGCAGCGAGAAGTACCGCGTGTAACGCAATGTGTACCTTGGAGTTGGACCTGTGTACCTAGGCATACGCGACGACCAGTTCACATCAATGAATACCAAATTCACGTGGTTTCTGTACGTAAGTATAGATCTTCGTCGAAGGTACACATGGTGACGGACTCTTCTCGAGTACGACTTTGGTCTGCGCTGCGCGGCGTTCTGTCTTCGGCTCAGCACTCACGCGGTTCTCCATATTAAAGTAGACAGGTTCAGGGTCGTTCAATTTGTTGTTGTATAACGATGGGACCGGGCTGGAAATGGGAGATCCGCAGCGGCGGAAGGCTTCTCTTCGGAATATGGTGCGGTTTTACGGTTAAGCACGATTAGTAATTACGATATACGTTGTTGTTGTTGGTGGTGGAGATGGTGGTGGCGGTGTATGGTGTTGCACAGTCCTAGTCGCTTCATCTTCGTTTCTCTTTTCCTCCGGAGCTGCATTGTACACTATCTAGCAGTACAAATGCAGCGATAGACAAAGTATTCGTATGAGAGATAAAAGATACACTTGCGTCGTGTTCTGCCAGCGCCGCCGACCGCCATCAATATTGACGCCAGATTTTTCCCGCGTGTTTAGCTGATATCCTTCTGTTCTCTCTGGAACGGTTCGCGCCTTTTTTTACTCTCTTATCTTGAATTCGTCTTTAGTTCAGCATCATTCAGTGTATGATCTTTGGACACCAATTTTAGTGATCTAAATATTTTCAAAAACCAATATTCTCCAGAATCCAAAATATCGAATTTCGTTTTAAACTGGATCAAACAATTTTTCTGAGGAAATTCAAATCATTTTACGATTTTGATAAATCGACCTATTTTCAATTTTTACAAAAATTACTAAAAATTTTTGATTTCAATAAATCGACTAATTTTTTTTTTTTTTTTTTTTTGAAATCATGACGAACATATTAAATGAATTAATTTTCGATTTTGATGAATCGATCAATTTTCGATTTCGAGAAATCGATTAGTTTTCGACTGCGTTGATTTTCGATTTTGGCTAAATTGACCAAAATTCACTATTATAGATTTCGATAAATCGAATCAATATCATTTTTACTGAGTCAAATTTCGACACAATCGACCCCAATTCAAATGATTTTCGATTTCGATAAATCGATTAAATTTTTCATTTTTTTTGAAATTGTGACGAGCATTAAATAAATAAATTTTTGATTTTGATGCATCGATCAATTTTCGATTTTCATAAAATAGATCATTTTTAGATCTGAATAAACCGATTAATTTATCATTGTGATGGATTATCAATTTTGACAAAATTGACCGATGTCAAATTTCAATTTCGATAAATCTATTAAATTTCGGTTTCGATAAATCGATTTATTTTCAATTTTGATGGATAGATCTACTTTCAATTTCTCCAAGTCAATTTTCGATGAGAAAGTGACCAATTTTCTCGATGAAATATCTTCAGAAAAAGTTCCAATCGATTTTAAAATTCGATTCAAAAAATCGATCAATTTCAACTTTCAGTCGCTCTTTCGCCAAACCACCATTTCGCGGAAGAATCTCTCCTCACTTTCACCTTCACCAACGCAACAGACAAACCAACCACTCTACCTGAAGACACAATTGCCTACGCATCCCACCGAAGGAGAAAATCCATTCATGAAAACTCGACCGAAACCGATAAACAATCCGGTCGTGATAAATATTTACAATTTCATTCATCGCTCATAAGCTCATTTCGTAGTCACCATTATGATAATTACCGCGTTTGGCAAATTAATTTAGCCGAATTGAAATTCTGACCTGTTTTCTTACAAAAGCCATGCCAATTTCCCCGAAAATTTGAATAAAAGAAATCCCCAACTGCTCGTACGTATACCTACATATCCATTATCCATTTCAAATACGAGTACAAACTCAAAGTGCGCAACACGTTATCCATAATTCTCTCGCAATACAATGAAATCTGATGTAATCTATTTTCAAATTACCGCAACGTCAAAAATTTCACCATACGACTTAAGCACATTAGAGTCGAACGAGCCTACCATCATACCGCAATCATGAACCGAGACCTTCGATCAGGATTCAATAACAATAATGCAACGCTACGTAACATTCGCAATCACATATAATAAGTATTATTATTCTAACGAGGACAAAATCGTTCCTACACACATTGATCATTTAATTAGTTACTTCGATTAGTACAGAAGTAAAAGAAGAAATTCCCTCTCACATACGAGATCACAGATCAACAATATTTTTTTTTCAACGGTTGAGAGCCGCCGCGTCGTTTTCTTGGTGTTGGTACATCGGTCTCGAGGCAGAATGAAGTACACATCTTTCCTCCGGATAATTATTCGTTTTTACTACGACCGGTGTACCTGACCTAGGTCTACATAGCGCCTCAACTTACCTACATTCAAGCTTTGTACTGGGAAAACCTTCAAAAAAAGAGTACAATATCAGCCTCGATCGTTGAAAATTTTTTCGTGGGGGGGGGGGGGGGGGGGGGCAGGCACAAAAATCCTAAACCTATGCGTCTGAAAAATTTCACAATACATTGTAATTAAATTTTAGAAAAAATCAAAATCCATTCAGATAATTCGTCGAATTTTATGTACGAAAATCGAAATTAAAATATTAAAACATGAAAATACGTTACATCTTGAATTAACGGCGATATCTACAATTTAATACATCGATTAAGTACACACATAAATCACATCTTATAACTTAGCACTTAGCAGCTCGTAATTCGAGCCGGACAGCAAAATGTCCGGAAAAATTACGAAAAAGAAAGGCTGGACTAACAAAAAAGCAAAAAATAATACTAAGAGAATCGACGTTAGTTAATTATAATGTACTAGAATACAGAAAGGCTTTTGGGATGAATGAAAATTATCGAGTCTAGACGAAGATCTCGTCAGATAGGAAAAATATGTGAGAACCCTTTGATTCCGTAATTTACCGCTTAGCAGCATGAATTTATCCGCATTTATGCATAAAAATAAGACAACAACAATAACAATGAGAATAAAATTGAATCAATCAAATCAACCAAACCCAAAACTCCACACGAAAATCAGTCTTTTAAGGCATAGAAAAATTATATAAGGGGCGTTTGCTTCAAAGGCAACTCGCATACACAATCTTACTAGGTACTTATTAAGTATTGAAAAAAAAAAAAAATTAAAAAAAATACAAATATTGTTGTGCTATTTCTCTCGGCAGTAATTTTTTTTAATCTGTAAAATGGAAAAAAATTGAAAAAAAAATTAATAAAATCGAATAAAAAAATTGAATAAGTAAATGAAGTGTGACGAAAATGAGCGAATGAAAAATAAATGGAAAATCGACGAAAAAATAATAGATTTCAGTCGAATACGAGAATAAGCAATAAAAGTACTCGAAAAAGACATTAAATAAATTACCTCTTCGCACGTAACTTAATTGATTCGATATCAAAGTGTTTTCTCCGGGCAACGGCCAAACGAAAACGACGATCCGGAAACGAAAAATAATACGAAAAGCCAAAGAATCCGATCGAAATAAAAAATTAATTCGAAGCATTGAGTATCACTTCAGAGATCACTTCTCACCTCTCTAGAAGAGCCACCCCGTTACTCTGCCCACATCGTCGGTGCCAATTCAAAATACCATTCGAAATGCAACGTATATCATCAGTATTATCCCATTATTTTTCCCAAGACGCCAAATCCCATTTCAGCCATATTTACGCGACCGACGAATTTCAATAATCGAGATTTCATCCCTGCGATAAATTATAATAAAGTCATGTAGATGCTCACCTTCAATGGTACACAGCCGAGCCAAGATCTCGAAGATAAAAGCTTTCCTGTGACGTTCCATTCATCTTTTTGAGGATCGTAACATTCGATCGTGTCGTGATATCGGTCCCATCCTTCTTCGCCGCCCAATACGTATATGTTACCGTTGATTACCGAAATACCTGCGCCATACGACAATTACGAGTTTAGAAAATACGCATTAGAGATAATCAGGCGAGTAAAAGAAGCCAGAAATTTACCAGGTCTGAATCTGCGTTCATTCATCGAAGATACTTTCTCCCATCGATTACATTTCACGTTAAATCGTTCTACACGGTTGGTATATTCGGTAGAAGCGTGCCAACCACCTGCCAAACAAAAAAAACAAAACAAAATATTAGCTCGACGAATTTTATCACGTAAACGAGCTCGCTAAATGTTTCGTAATTCACACACACTAACCAATAACATAAATGAATCCATCTAGGACACACGTAGCAGCTCCACTTCGGGCAATTAACATAGGCGGTAATTCACTCCACGTTTCGGTTCTCGGGTCGTACCTCAGTAAACAGTTAATTCCGTCGCCTTCCTCGTAAACAGCGCCTCCTTTGATTCGAAACAAAAATTATTACCGAAATTTCGTCAAGTGAAGAAAAATCGTCGATTGAATTTACCAGCCACGTATAACATCCTATCGTACGCCACAACAGCGGCACTAGTCACAGCCATTTTTAATTTATGGACCATAGTCCACGTATTGGAATTAGGATCGTAGCGTTCCATCGAATCTAACCGATACGAGCCTTCCCAGCCTCCCACAGCGTAAATATATCCATCAAGGACTGCTAAACCTGAATCAGAAATATCTCAGTTATCATCTTTCTGGTAAATATTGCCAAAACAAACGTAAATGTAAGTACCGAATTCAGATCTCGGAGTTGTCATCGGAGCCATTTCTTGCCAAATATCGAGAACGGGGTCGTATCGCCAAAATGCCATCGAAACTTTTCCATCCGGATATTCTCCTCCGGCCAGGTACAGATTATTTTTACCCGAAGCTACTAAACCGTGTTTGCTGCAATAAGCATCCTTCGTCAACTTTGAGACATGAAGAAAAAAAACACAATTGGATTCGAAAACACAAACCTTATAGCAAATGGTAAACTGGCCAACGTGTACCACATTCCAGATGTGGGCGAGTAACATTCAACCGAACGTAGGACTACTTTATCGTCTTCTCCACCGACAGCAACGATTACCTGATTTAAAAAAAAAACTTCGTATGGTTACCTATTCGATTGAAACGAAGACGACGAGAATACGAAAGTAAAACACGTACTTGGACGACATTGGCATTATTACGTTGCTTGGTTCGATTATTCAACAATTCGACGCTACGGTCTGGTAACAAGTGAAATAATTTAGCTTCTTCGATTAATTTCATACATTCTGGGCTCATGGTAATTGGCGAAAACGATTCAACGCAGTCGTGCAGAAAATAAGGATCGATTAAAGGTAATCTGACCGTTTCTAGAACCTACGCGAAGAAAATTTCATTACAACATTTACGCCAACAATACATAAATAAACAAAGAATATTCACTTTATGAAAATCAAAACTTCTCTCGTCGGGTTTCTTATTATACCATCGTTTGATAGCTAAAAATACTAATTCTTCTTTCTCCACTTCCAGTTTATCGCTTCTGACCAACTCCATCAGTTTATCGGCGGTCAATTCGAGGAACTCTTCGTTTTGGGCGACGCTCCAAAAATTTCTAAATGACAAAATAATCGTTAATATATTTAATAATTCGAACTACGAATCAACTGTCTTACTTTAAAGCGAAGTCGAACGCTTTCTGTTGCAGATCCGTGCAAGCGTGAGATTCGGCGAAACAATAAATACCGAGACAGTTACTGGTGTCCATATGACTTTCCAGAAACTCGCAAGCAGCATCCCGAACTTTCATAACTTGTAACAGATTAGCAGCAGAAAGTAAATTCTGACAGTTGGATTTTGTTATTTTAATAGTGCTTGTGTACGCGAAGTCCAACAATTGCCTCATCATATCGGCTTCGATGCTTTTCAAATGTACCGTGTTTTGCTTAGATTCGACGTATTTACTTTGAAACATAGTCTAAACAAACATTTGTTGGTAAGTAAACATCTTTCAGCAGAGCTTTTTACGTATTACCATACAAAGAATATACGTACTTTGAAGTAAGGACTGAACGAAGCTAATACGATTTTATGGGCGCTGAATTTCTCTCCATCCACTTGTAGTATAACATCGCAAAATTCAGCACTTTCACGAAGCGAATTCAAACCAGATAGAATCTATGAAAAAGTACCGCGTAAAAGCAATCATCACACACTTCACTGAGATGAAGTCGATTAGTTGAATTAATAAGTATTATCTTACGTAGGAAGCGTGATTAACGTCTGTAACGACATATTCGTTGGAAGAGGGTCCAAAAGAGTGGTCTAAATCTTCTGAACGACTGCTATCTGTGCTTGGTTCGCGCTGTCTTTGACGATTATTAAACGGGTACTTGATCATGGCGAAGATCCGATGGAAACACTATACGATTATGAACATGGAATAAATATTATCATAAGGTGCATTTCGTTAAACGAATGCGAACGGATTAGGTCTAAAAGACTAAAACACGAACAAAGATTTACTCGCTACCTAAGTTGCTACTCAACAGCTGATTGTTTCAATAATCGACTCAGCAACGAATGACGTATTTTGATTTTCGAAACACGAAAATGCCATTTTAGTCCGTCGTGAAGTGCTGCGAAGTGAAAGGTAAAACACGAAATCCGACATCGCTGCAGCTCTTACAAGAAATAACCTGAATGAGAACATGATAGTTGTTTAGGAGTGTAATTAATAATATTGAATACTTACAGAGTAATTTCAACTTGATGTCATTGTATTTAAACACAATATTATTATAGAAATAAGATGAGCAAAAAATTACCAGTAATAATGTTGGTTAACTTCACGACGCAACTACGCAAAAATTATTTTCAAAAGTCAAAATTAGAAAAGGCCAAGGCGCAAAGGAACAATGGAACTTGGAAGTTGGAACGAACTACATAGAAGGAGCATGAAAACTTGAAAAGAAAACACGACGCAGTGTTGTCACAAGCCACAAGCCACATTTCGATGAGATTTCTGAACGCGACTTTGAGTCGAAAAAAATATCCATCATTTTTTTGAAACGAAATTCAACTAATTCAAGCTTTAGTAGAGGGTAATTAACAATCTTTATTCTTTTTTCAAATTAAAATATTGTTTATCAAAGTAATCAAAAAATTATAATTCATAACGCTGTAAAAAACTTTGAAAAAATGTAAAACATTGAATATTGTCTTCAAACTGCAACCACAACTCCAAGACAGTTGTTTTTTTTTCCAACCACCCAAATCAAAAAGTTGAAAAAATAAAATCAGCCTCGTGTCTGAACTCCCAATCTTCCATCCATCGGGAAATTTTCGGATTCGTAGTGTAATAAATTCAGAAAAATGGTAAGAAATTATTAAAATATCAATTATTTTACCCAAATTAAGTATTTTTCTATTTCTCAACATTAATCTCTCCTCGATAAACATTCAAATCGCTATATACTATACTGTGAAGTTATCTACGTGTATTTCTTCCAGGGTATCGATATCAAAGACCGCAACAAAAAGAAAACACCGAGGGATTATCCTCTCTCGAACGATGTTTACCGTCTTCTGTTAGTTAAAGTGAGTACTGTTTCTCTACCTCAGAAATACTACGCGAGTAGCATTCATTTCGGCGTTCTGTTTACAGTTGTACAGATTTCTAGTCAGACGGACGGAATCGAAATTCAACAGAATAATCCTCAAGCGATTATTCATGACTAAAATAAATAGACCACCGGTATCTCTATCGAAAATCGCCAAAATGATGTCCCACAAAGGTCGCGAAGCTCGTATTGCTGTTATCGTTGGTACCGTCGTTGACGATCCTCGTCTATTCAAACTCCCTAGATTGAAGGTAACGTCAATCGCTAGTTCATTCGTGTTAGTTCTATTCATTTTACAATCTTTATTTCATCGCAGATTTGCTGTTTGCGTATAAGTTCGAAAGCTAGAGCTAGAGTTTTGAAAGCCGGTGGTGAAATCTTAACCTTTGATCAGTTGGCGTTGAAAGCTCCTACTGGCAAAAATACGGTTCTGATGCAAGGTATATAGTATATTCCGATCAATTTGTTGTGTTGGTTAGGTTCGATGCGTGTAAATTTTTTGCATTGTGGTGTGTTCGTGTTTTTTAGGTAAACGTCATAACAGAGAATCGTGTAAACATTTCGGAAAAGCTCCCGGAGTACCTCATTCGCACACCAAACCGTATGTTCGTTCTAAGGGTCGCAAATTTGAACGCGCCAGAGGTCGTAGACGTGGTTGCGGTTATAAGAAATAATCTAATTCGCAATTTTTCTGTTTTTTTGTAAGAAGAATAACTCTTTTTAAGAACGCTATTCGAAGGTTTTTGAATAAATGCCTTTGGAAAGTGGTTGTTTTTTGTTGAGTTGACTGGTCGTTGGTGGAAGATAGCTCGTGAACGTTAACAGCGGCTCAAGTACGTAATTACCAAATTTGGGTGATAATTTTTTGTAGTTCATTATCGTGTTTCGATGACTAGAAACCGTCGTGTAAGGAAGTACATCTTCAGCGAAACACTTGCTGATGACTGAAGAGGTAGTATTCGATGAATTATACTACCACTATCGAGTAGTTCAAGTTGGAGAATTTCAGTTCGAAGAATTATTTGCAAGGGTACACGGATCTGCTTAGAGGTATCGTCCACGACGACGACGCCACGTAGACATGAAACTACCGCCAATTTTGATTTTTACTCATCAACGAGTCGTTCGAGGAAATAGTAAAAATCATCTGATCGTGTCTATCATGAATATGTACCGGAATCATGCAACCTATACGTCTTATTTCACGTACAATCCAGATCACAGAAACAGATATCTAGGTCCAAAATTGTGTTACTACCACCATCACCACGTGCATACAATTCGAAACACTGAAACGTTCCCAGGTTCAGAATCAAAAAACACGTCTTCGTACCCAGTCCCACTCTCATTGCTCGGGTCATCTGGGTACAATAACGAGTAAAAATCTAATAAATCGAATTTATTTCCGTTACATTTTCAAACTAAAATTTAATTTCAAAAAAAAAATTAAAATAAAAAAATTACGAGCCACGCTGTTACGTTAGTATCGCGTAAATGCAATTCTTCTTCGCTCGTAATTTTTGTAAATCACAAATAAATTACGATGAGTAGGTAAATTCACAACAACAACAACGAGGACGACGACGAAATTACATTATACATTACTTATTTATATTATACAGAAATGCACATTGAAAAATGACTAGAAAACCCATCCTACAAGAATGGGGTATAGTAGGGTGTTTCGTTTACTTAGGCACTGGTTTACATGTCAACTTAATGTCAACGTTATCGATAGGTACATTGGCCTGTTTATTTATCGTCAAATGGTGTTTTAACGAAGTACGTAACCAATGTGCCTTTGCCTTTGACAAAAGTTGGTCCTCGACATTCGCACGTGTAACCCGCAGCCATTAAAATTTTAGCAGTATCTTCAGTTACCTAAAAAGATGAGAAAAATGCAATAAATCACATATGAGAATAGGTAGGCTGATGAGGAATTTTTCATTCATCACAAAAATTTACCTGTATTCGTCCCATTTTGCCGCAGCTATCCATTCGAGAGGCGACGTTGACCGTGTTACCCCAAATATCGTATTGGGGTTTTTGAGCACCTACAACTCCGGCGATGACTGGACCGTGATTGATGCCTGAAAAAATTACGAAATGATTTGTTATAGAGGGTCAATTTCATCTTGTGTGATTGTGTGTGCAACTACGAAATTCCATTTACCTATCCTTAGTTTGAATCTTTGAAACGATTCTCGATTGATTTGATCTAAAATAGTCATCAAAGCGATGGCAAATTCTACCAACACAACGATGCTGTGTTCTTGCTGTTTATTCTCCTCTCCGGCCTTTTCTTTGCCAGGTCGTAAGCCAGAGGCTAACATGTACGTACTTCCTATAGTTTTGATTTTTTCGATCGAACTGAATTTTGGTTTCAGTAGTAACTGCGAAGAAAAAATTTCATTAGTAGCTGTGCAATAAATACGTTCTCATCGATCGATTCGATTTCTTGGATGATCGTCGATGAATTAGTCGAATTTACTTATTAATTCGACAAAAAAATTCAAAATCTCGACTTCTCGACTCGAAGCCGATCATCATGGTACCTAAAACGTTACCAAAATAAATCATATTTTGGGCTCGGCTAACCTTATCAAAATCACAAATAATTTCATTTAACAGCCGTAAACACTCTAATCCTTGCTTATTCACGTCGTTCTCGTCGTAAAATTCTTTATAATTCGGAATCGATGCGAACATGACCGCTATACAACTATACCTTTCGTGGTAAAGTTCCTGAGCAAGCAACAGAAAAAACCAAACTAATGAAAAAAATTAAAAAATGAAACCCTTCTATGGCTGGTTAGCGATCTCATAATACGTGTTAGGTATTTATTACTGCTACGAAAGCTACGAGCTTTTCAAAGCACAATGCAGTCGTTAAAAGATACGTAGGTATACATATAGGTACCTACGACGACGGTACTAACTTGGGTTTTACGTTCTTGTAGAAAATGCTCGGCTACATGAGCCGGTAATATATTCTCTAGCAGGATTTTATTAATGCCTCGCATCGTTTCCACTTCTTCTTGTTCGACTTTGAGTTTCTGTTGCCATAGGAAGTCGGTCCGGGCAGTGAATTCGATCTGGCGATCGAGCACGTGCAGTAGCACTATGATCACAACGATCGGCAACAGTAGTTTCAGTTGCCAAGGTAACTCTGCGAAGCTGTACGTGGAAAATTATCCAATTAATGCCAAGGTTAAGGATCAGATACTCGTATATACCGAAATAGATAAATAAAGTATATTTACGGTTCATCTGCTGGTAAATAGTAAATTGTATTCCATTGGTTGATGTAGATCAGCACGTGGACGCTGGCTGAGATCACCATTAGGCAAAATTTCACGATAAAACTTATCCTTAAGAAGACCGACATCACGGCCAAGGTAATTATTGAGCTGTACTGATAGTACTTGTAAAACTGCACGAAAAAAAGAACACCATTCAGCTCAAAGTCACGAGTGAAACATCCTATCAAGAAGAATATCGACCAACTTGTGCGAATTTATCCGAATTTGGTAACATGGTCGCGTTCACTAATCCATTGTCGCTGATATTCACATCGATCGTATCGTTCCTCAACGTATACCCGTTGGAGATATCAGCATCTACGTCGTAGCTAACCTGAAAACAGCGACGAAAATCAATATAAACCAGATTCCACTTTCCCGAGAAAGGAAAAAAAATCACGACGGGGTAATTAATTCGATCTAATGATAAACAAGATCGTCAAGTACAGCAGAGTATAGTGAAATTATCTCGTCGACGACGACGATACCTACTCGAATTCGAATAGCACCGCATCAAAGAACGAGCTGTCATTTTCATAACCCTAATTCCTTTCACGTAGTGACGTTTTGAAAGCACTTAAGGCTATGGCTTTATTAACTAATTCAAATATTAAACTCGAGTCGAGGGGGAGACATGATAACTGATTGAGACAGACAAGGTAACTGATTTTTGAGGCGACGCCGAGCTTCTGACTAATTTAGAGCCGTAGAATTCGAATTTGACACTAAAATTGAGCTAACTCGATAACTATTTTTCAATTTTTTATTTATTTATTTAATTATTTTTTTACAATTTTGCACTTCTTAAGAATTTTTTGATTTTTGAAAAGCGTTTTCAATGAAAAAACCGACACCAGATTCGTATTCAGCGACCTCGAATTAGTTGAAAACACATTTTAGTTATTGTAATTGGTCAGGAGCTTGAGTTTTCGAAAATTTTCCAGGAGTTGACTTGATGATTTTTCACCTAGGTACATGCACTTCCAAAAAAAATTAATTTTCGGATCGCTTTCATAAACCAGAGAAACAATACCTCTTACTGACTAATTTCGGGTCGTCGAATCCGAATTTGGCACCGAAATCGGGTTTACTCAATATTTTTTCAATTTTTGATTTTTTCACAATTTGGCATTTCTGGGAAATTTTTCTACGCTTTTGAATCTGGAAAGCTCATGAAATCCAAAAATTAGTAGAAACGTAGAATTCATGTAGGTACGTAGTACGTATACCAAGAAATCTTTTCTCTCTAATACATTTTTTTTTGAAATTTCACACTCGATCTCAACACTTACATTCTCTCAGTGCAGCTTCGTTAAGGACAGAAAAAAGTTCTAAAAAATTTTACATTCGGGTACTTTGAAAAGACCATGTATAGCAGATACAAATATGCACATATTTGGTTAACTTTTAGTAAGAATGTAAATATGAAGTTGAGATAGGTAGTTGGAATTAACGTCAAAGAACCTACAACCAACATGCGTCTTGGTAAACAATCTCTCGTTTACTTTCACGACTACCGTACCATATCAACGTATTTTCAAACAATAAGCTAATTTATTCTCTAAACACAATCGCACACTTTTCGCGAATATGAAATAAAAACGCGAATAAGAAAAGTCATTCTACGCGGTTTGTTTTGCCAGCAACAAAAACCAACCACCCCGAGTATAACTTCGACGATTAGGCGCAAAGAAAAAAATTGTTTTATTATTGCTTCTTTTTCTCTTTGAAAATAGCATAAAAGAGAAGAGCTGCTTGAAAATTCTTCAGAAAACGAAGTCAAACTGGGAGAATTTATGCAGCGAAATATTGCGTTGAAGTTTTTTTACACAATTGAATTGATGGTAAATAGGTACCTACGCGAGTAGGTATACTATCTTACCAGTGTGATGACGGAGCACAATGACACCAAGACTGTGGTAACGCAGAATATCACCAATCGCAGGTAGAACGATTTACTGACGATGGACTCGGCGCCGCTTGTTTCGTCGTCGGCGGGTGTAGACGTTGAAGGTAGGCTGACGTCTTCGTGGTTCGAACGCAGATGACAAAGGTATAGGAAAAATATTATGGCCGCAAGGGTAGGACCGTAGGTACCGTACAAGATCATTTTGCTGTAACATATTTAGATTCTGTTAGAATGGAAAATTCTGTGAAAATTGAAAATTTGGCGAAAATTTAAAAAAAAAAAAAATGAGAGCTGAACCATCAAAAAATATTCAAGACATTTTCTTACGATAAAATGAGAAAAAAAATGGATTCAATTGGATCTTCTATTAAAGTAATTTTTTTTCGATAATATTTTTTTTTATGTTTAAAAAATTAAAAATTTTGAAAATTTGGACAAAAATTAAAAATTCTCTTAAAATTGAAAACTTTGTGAAAATAAAAAAAATAAATAAATAAAAATAAAAAAAATAGTGAGAATTAGCGAATTCAAAATATTCAAGACATTTTTCTTTTTTCATTATAAAATGAAAAAGTGTGTCCAATTGGATCTTCAATTGTTGTAATTTTTCTCCGCAAATATATGTATATATATTTTTTTGCTTCTACAGATTAAAAAAATTTAATCTAATTGCATCCAAAAAGGTTTAAAAAAGTGCAAGAGGATTTGGTTCTTGATTTTATAAAAATCGTAATCAAAATTACAGAAAATTATTGAAAATGCATACTTTTTATACCTAAAAAAAGCTAATAAATACGGATTTTTAAAAAAAATTAAAATATAAAAACAAATTTAAAATCCCATATTGGAGAGAAAAAAATTAATTTTAAATTAATATAAAGATGCGAGGTGTCGAGAGACATACGACAGAAGTGCAGCTCTACTTGCAGGATCGTTCTGTAGGTAAAGTTTGAAGTGAAATGATAAATTAATTATTAAAATTAATTGAAATAAAAAATAAAATTAATCAAATTCCAAAAAAAAAAGTTATCAACAAGGTACTGATTTATGATTTTACAATTTTGAACAGTTTAGCCATTTCTAAGAAATTGACAGTCATGAAAAATTGCCAAATTGTCCAAAATTGTTAAATTTTTTAAAAACAATTTTAAAATCGTAAAAATTCTTCAACTTTGAAAAGTTGTTAAATTTTTCAGAATAGCTAAATTTTTCGAGATTGCCAAATTTTTCAAGAATGTCGATTCTCTCAAAATTGTCGAATTTCTAAATTGCCATATTTTTCAGAACTGTGAAATTTTACAAGCCCTTATGGGACGCCTCGATCCCACCACTACGCATGCGCGCGGAGTTCGTATCCTGTAGTTACATTTTTAGTAAATAAACCCAAGTTCAACTTTCGAATCTTTGGATGAAAATTCTGAAAAAGCTATAAGTCCTAAGTGCATGGTGTAAGCGAACGAAATGCGT
>FIZT01021389.1:0-19409 GCA_900065295.1 Paracoccus marginatus | reverse complement strand
TACATACATTTTTGATCACGTGTAACTCCTTCAATTTCGACTTTAGGCAAAAAATATATATAACTTTTTTTGTTCAAATTTTCATCCTCTACAAAATACGTTCTATATGTTTTACCTCTATAATCAAAATTGAGGACGCAACGGTACATTGAAGATAATGTCAAGTCACGTGACTTCACGCTCACAGCGGCACGGGTTAACGTGACTCGATTTGGTCGAAACATGACTCAAAGGTGTTGTGGGGATGAAAGGGAAAAATTTAGGGGGTATGCCAAAATTTCAAAAGTTCGAAAATTCTGGGACACCCTAACGTATATGTACGTTATGCACAATATATTAAGTACAAGTACGAGTACGAGTATCTGGCTACCTGCAATCCTATACATGTATGCGTACACGGAAGGAGTGGCAGAGGGAGGGAGGTGAAGGTACCCACTGTAGGTACCTACTTTAGTTTAGAAGCGCAAGTACATAATATAAACATGGGTAAGTGCAAGTGGTGATGCAACCGAAAACCGAATACACTGGGTGGTACAGTGGTACGGAGAAGAAGAAGAAAAAACGGCAGAATGCTGAACGTAAAAACGAGAATAAATTTTCATAAAGGGTAAATACCAGACTTTAGAATGGTTATGGTTCGGTAGCCATGGTGATAGGCATATACGCGAGAGTCATAAAAGTTTATAGACGAAAAGCGCAATAAAATGGAAGGGGTGTGCGAGCGTTTACAAGGGGCAACGACTTCTAAATATTGCTGTAAAGAAACAAAGCCGATATAACGTAAAATAAGTACGGTAACGAAGAATCGTGCTCGCTCGCGGTATATGTTCATGTTGGTGTCGGTACGTTTTCTGAGTACCGTAACTTTGAATGAAAATCAAGTTCAAAATGGCACGAGTATGGAGGCAACGCGATACGGCGCATTTTAAAACTTTAAAAGTGCTCGCTCGCATTTACAGGGCATGTACAAGTTGTAGGTACCTACTTGAGACTCCCTATATCTCAACCTAAGTATGCTTATGTAGAGGTAGGTATAAGGTACAGGCACTAATAGTACCTAATATCTGAGTAAACATATACTCCCAGTACAGTCCGCGGTCAATTAACAAAATACGTAGATTTTGAATCACTTACAACCGACTCGTACAAAATATATGGCTTCATTTTTGGAACCGCCGTTTTCCATCGTGCAACGGTATTCGCCATCATCTTGAAAACGATCGACACGTTCGATCACCAAATTAGAGTGTTGTAAATGACGTCTAGAAGATAGAGGTACGTCGCTTCCGTTGATTTTCCACAAGAACGATACGTTTTTTTCATCATTATATGGTTTGCATGGCAGTTCTAACCGTTTTCCTTGCAAGACGAAAATTTCTTCATTCCTCGAACCGCCAACGATACACAAAACTGTCAAGCAAAATTAATTAGCATCTTGACTCTAGACTTGGGAGATGAGATATTCATAAGTTTAGACCTTGGTGATGGGTGAACGAAAATGTTTATCGTTACCTAGCCGAGCATAGGTATAGATACACAATTACACATACACAATATACGTACCACATAGGATTCGTGGGTCTAGGTAACTTACCTATCAATACATATTGTTCTATAAAAAAGAATTAGCTACTCACTTAAAATGATGATCATCAGAAAGCAACACATTTGACTAAAGGCGGCGTGTAGAGAACATTTAAACCGAAAATAAAAAATCACGCCGATCTATCAACTAGCAGCATAAAACATCGTGAAGCGTTTTTTTTTTTCATTGCCACTTTTACGGAAAAGAACCGGCATCAACTTCACTGAAAACTATAAACACGAGCACGGCGATTAAAAAAGTTTGGAGTAAGGCACATGAACTCGGTTCAAAGGAATAAACACAACTAAGCCGGTCGCTCTCGCCTCTCGCTACTCACCACCTCACCACACCATACCACACAATCATACGCCAGCCATCGTATTCCAAATTCGTATCGTGAAACAGCTGTAAGAAGAAACGGTGAACGCAGACAAAGGAGCACGATCGCGAGGGGGTTTAGGTACAACAAAGTACCAAGACCGACTAATACCAATACCCCAAGTGCGACTGCCTACGAGTACGAACACCAACGGGCAACGACGCGACGACGGGTTAAGGCGCTAAGGCTAATAACGCCGCGAACACAAACAACAACCTCCGTCGGTTCACTACAACATGAACAGGGTAGAGGAAGAGATTTGCGTTAAAGCGAAGAGTGGTGCACCCGTACCGATATCGTGCGCTAGCCTACCAACGAAGGCTAGAGCGAAAGGAGACTGACTGAGTCAAGTTCAGCACCGGCGGTACAAAACGAAACCTGCTTCGTGCGTACGCATCGTTCTCTGCTCACTGCACTGGACTGGAGCTGGAAACTGCTCTGGCCTCTGGCTGGAGATGATGCACTTGAAGTCGAAGCGCACCGCGCAATAGGCACTACATTTTCGTTTCGCTCTCAAGTCTCGTACGTATACATGGGGATGAGGCCACGCCAGAATGGGACCTGAAACGATAACTAAATTCGTATGTTCAACGTAACGTAATATAAAATGCAGGTATATTATAATGCAATGCAATGCTATAATCTGAACGTAGATACCTACTAATAATATTAATGCTACCTATTATCTTGATGTAAGAGTACAAATCAGTGGAATTTCATAAGAAAGCAATCAACAATCCTCGCGTGAAAAATTAATCTCGAACCAGACAAGATCAAAGAAAGAAAGAATAAAAAAAAGAAATAATAATAAAAGTACTCGAAAACCGCAGGTACGAATTTAAGAAAAGCGCAAAAATGACAATATAAAAAAGTAGACATTTCAGCACGAGTACATAATACAAACAAACGAACCAAGAATACGATTTCAATTAACGACAATGTACAAAATTAGAAGTACCGTATATTGTAAAATGAATACAAATCGACGTTAAAATATATCAGTAGAAACGAGAAAAGAAAAACATTACAATACGATATATATACTTATATATAATTCAGTTTTCGATATTCTGGTATATACAATACAACGACGCAGAAGATATTTCATTAACGAAGGAAAAGAAAAGTAAAGAAAGAAAGAAAGAAGGAAAGAAAAGAAAATAAAAGAAAATGAAAATAAAGATAGTTAATCCAACAAATTATTTTAACGTTAATAAATAATATAAAATACATACAAACATATACTTACATCATCCATACAAAATTTGGAGAAAATAAAAACAATTAAACTCATAAAACAAAAAAAAAAAGGGAAATTAAAACCTTTTTATAATATAAAAACAATGATTTACAAAGAGGCGGAAACAGGTTCAACCTGTAAAGTCATTTTGGAGAATAATATTACCTACTGGACGATTTGCGCGTCGCGACTTGGAAATAATCGTATGTTTGTACGTGCGCCTAATTTGAAGAATTACTTCACAGTCTGCTTGGCGAATGAATTCGCAGAACGATTCCTACTGGATATTGGTAAAGATTTTGGTGTTTGGCTATCGGCAGCCGCATTAATACCACTCTGCGACGGCATCGAAGAAAGCGGGCAAGTTGCATTGTTGAATCGCGAATTACTGAGATCGAGGGTAGCAGCGCTGGCCGTAGCCGGTACGGCGATGCCGCTCGCTCGAGACCTGTCGGCAACGTAACGACGTCTTTCGTGAGACTGCGGTTCGGCGAACGATGCTACGGCAAATCCTCGCCCTCTGCTACCTAAACACGGCGAACGAAAACAAAAAAAAGACAAACGAAAACATTAGCACGCGGAATGAAGAAAGTTGAATACTTTTCTTTACCTAGTTGCTGTAAAATGGTATTACTAGTAGAAACTAAAGGTTGTTGAACGGCTGCCGAAGAATTTCTAAAACGATTACTACTCATCCGAACGTCTCCTTCGCCGCTATCTTGCTCATTTTGAAATATCTTGCCGGATCGGTCTTCGTGAATATTGCCGTGCCCTTGTCTCGAGCCGCCCTAAAAAAAACGACAACGACGAATCGAATGAATATAGGCAGTCAGTTTCGTCGATTGTAAAAGCATTAAACGCGTCTGTTCGAACGCTACTTACAAATTTTAATAAATTCCAATCGAATACGTAATCGTAAGAGAAACCTTGCCGATGAAATAAACTACGAAATATT
This sequence comes from Paracoccus marginatus, assembly GCA_900065295.1. NCBI lineage: Eukaryota > Metazoa > Arthropoda > Insecta > Hemiptera > Pseudococcidae > Paracoccus > Paracoccus marginatus. The sequence goes on along the minus strand of FIZT01021389.1, from coordinate 15,250 downwards.
TGTCTAAGGTGCGAATAGTCTGGAGCTTCTTCGAATCCGAGAGCTCGGCAATATAGCAGATAGGTCAAAAACTCCGCTAAAATGCAAGAAAAACAAAAATTACTAGAGGACAGGCCACCCGATCGCCATTAGAACGAATTCGCTTCACTTACTCGGATAACCTTTACACAGTTCCTCTAGCGGGGTGGACATTTTCTTTTCACTAATTCGTTCATATTTTTGTTTTTTTGTCGCCGCTTTCAATCCCTGCCACGGTAATGAACCGCGATTGAAATACATCAGCACATACCCCAAGGATTCTAGATCGTCTCTCCGACTTTGTTCTGCAACATGAAAATAGATTAACGTGATGAAACACTTAGGTAGGTACAGTACTATAATACGTTATACATACATTACATACGTGCCTAATTACGTACGTACGCGTGTACGCCAAGACTACATAAAAATCGAATCGAAACAAAGTAGGAAGACGCAAACTTACCTATACCAAGATGCGTATTAATTGAAGCGTAACGAGCAGTTCCCGTTAAATTTTTATTCTCACGATATTGTATATGCGTTAAAGTACGCGCATCTCGATACTTTTTCGCTAAACCAAAATCAATAATATAAACCAGATTTCCTTTTTGCCCTAGGCCCATTAAAAAATTATCTGGTTTAATATCACGGTGAATAAAATTTCTATTATGGATGTAATCCACTCTTGAAATCTGTAATTACAATTTAAAACTGAGTAAAATGACACATTATCCATAAATATACGTTTACTGAGGCGTAAGGCCTAATCATACGTTGCAGTTACACTTCCTATTTTAAATAGTATAGAGTGGAAACGAAAATATATTACCATTTGATCCGCGAGCAGAAGTACAGTCTTCAAAGAAAATCGTCTACTACAGAAATTAAAGAGATCTTCTAAAGAGGGTCCGAGAAGTTCCATCACCATAACATTGTAATCACCTTCCGAACCACACCACTTGATTTCCGGTATTCCAGCTAAAATTACAAAACATCGATGATAATTCAACAACAAATATGCCGATAGTGGTACCGTCATTTCTATATTCAGAAAAATGAGGTCCTCGTAAGAACTGGTAAAGGTACACGTAATACGTTGTATGCAAACAATTGAAACGTACCAGCTTGCTGCATTATTTTGTAGATTTTTGATTCTATATGAAGCTGAGGATGTCTGGTTCGAACACATTCTAATTTAATTGCCACTTCTGTACCCGTGGATATGTTTGTACCTACAAAAATAATAAAATACCATGTCATTTCCAAGATTATTTTCAGCGTTTGAACAAGACGATAAGCACAAACGAAATTTTAGCTTTGTTGAAATGGCTTAATGAACATGACAATACCGCGAACAAAGATATGCCATGGTGCTACTGTCATTCGATAAGTATAAAACGTTTTGACAAAGCCATTCCATTTTTGCACCTACTTTACTCGAATACCATCATCAATCGATGGCAAAAACAATAAAAATTCGAATACGTAATGACCATCAACGCGATCAGAAGAGCAGCAGTACATATGCCAAAAGTTTACGAGGTAGCATTACGCCTAAAATAACGTAACACGAAGAATTGAAGAACAAACCATCCGTACCAATTTCTTTGATTTATTTTAGATTCACCGTCGACAAGTTTGAAATATTAAACATTTATTGGAGCAGAGGTGCGTTTGAATGAGGCGAACAATACCTTACACGAATCGCAGTACGTGTATACGAGAACAAAAGAATTATTATCATCAAATTTTTTTCAAAGAAAAAGGGGTACTTGGCCATTTTATTCGAAATGCGATCAACTTTTCGCGATTTAAGCAGATGTAATTCAGTACACGCACTTCCTTCCAAGTAAAATTTATTAATAGTGGAATCGATTGATAATGAGTTGAGAAAGAATTTGGTATGAAAACAAAAACGCTCGATATCACACTCAGATTGACGATGTCCACAAAATAAATGATTTTAAGCGCAGAGAGAGAAAAATATGAAGAATAATCCCAAGTCCTTACGAAGCACTTATCTCAATTGGATATGATTTTAATAAAGTGCGACTTTCTGTTTCAAACTGACACCGAAATAAAACACGCGTGCTGGGGACCTGAACAACAAAAACTAATGCAATTTGAAAAGTACATACTTACCTAAATATATATCTCCAAATGATCCACTGCCAATCTTTCGACCTAATCTGTACTTATTTCCAACTCTCAGCTCCATTTTTTTAAAGATTGGATAACAACTTACGAGTTAGTCATATTGCGTTACGATTGAAAACATTTGTATTGAAGCGATCATTAGAACGGAATAAAACATTCACAATAGATGATCAACCAAAGGCAGCTATTATCACCAAAAAGACAATTTAACAGAATTTTAAATCAATTAACGTGTCCAAATAATCGTTTATTCTTCTTTCACATCCCTGATTATGAGATTTTTTCAAGATTTTTGCTACATACATGAAACGGAGTAACTGAGCTCGGCTCGCGCTGATGAGTTGAGTTCGTGTTCGTGAATCGTGATCTTTTGATCTGTTTTGCCTTGCGGATGAGTAGAATCGACTGAATCGAGTCAATCGAGTCAAGCTCGCGAGTCTCGAGTCTCGACGAACGAAATAGATTCTCTGAAAGGGTCGAGAGAAAGTGGATAATCAAATAGGAAAATAAAAACAGTAACAGTAACGAACGGAACATCATTTTCGGGCACTGGAAATTTTTTTACATTATTTTTTAATAACCAAGTAAACTAAAAATGAACAGTATTCAACGGAATACGAAAAACTATGAAAACGAATTATAATAGGAATTTGAAACTTCGAAAGTTCAACTTGAAAGTTGAAAGAGGAAAAACCAGATAAGCGAAAACCAAACCAGAAACGATGAGCAAACAGAATCGAATCGAAAGTTTCCGACGTTTCCCATCCTCTTTCCTCAAAACCTTTGAGCTCTGCTCAAGAACTCAGCTCAAGACTCAGTGTAAACTCAGTCTCAGTGTCAGTGGCTCGAATCCATGCTCGATGTCGATACTGATTTTCGTATTTTCTAGCTTCAAGCTGGCTTCAAGTTTAAGTTCCCAGTTCTGAGTTGTTCTTAGTTCCTAATTCAAAATTCGTTTTGTTCCAACTGAAAAACTTTGAGCTGAAGAATTCCTGAAATTAAAATTCGAGTCGAGCTCATGTCGAGCTACTAACCAGAAGACAAAAATTGGACTAGCTCAATTTCACGATTTGCTTTTAAGGATGGACCTTCGGAATTTGAAAATTACAACTGATCATGATTAATGCTCAGGCGAAGGAATAAAAATTCGAGTGCTGTGTAAGTTATTGATTTTCCGTAAATTCTTCCACATCGAATTTCAACTTCGTAATTTTTAAATAATTTTGAGAAAGAGTAAAGAAAGCTGCGCTAAAAAGATCAAGATGGAGACCTCCGCCACAAAATCAAAACTTCGTCGCTATTAACTACTATAAAGTTTTTTTTCATCAAAGTAGTTAGGTTAGAAGACGTGGTTTTGTAGAGCTTTGTGTCAACTTTAGCCATACGTATCGCTTTGTTGTGCTAATGTGTTTTGATATCGTTTCCGCGTAGTAACATTTCATTGGACTTGGTTGAATATCAGTTTATCACTATGGCTTTATCTGCGGATTTGATAATACCTACTGCTAAAGTTTCTGAGAACTTCAGCGAATTTCTCAATGAAAAAGAAGCGTAAGTTCTACCGATGTTTCACATGCATTACAATGTTACCGATACCAATAATGAAACTTTTTTTGTTGCGTAAAGACTGGCTGATTCTTTGAGAAAACGTGGTAATGAGGAATACAAATCGAAAGAATATTCCAAAGCTCTCAAGTTCTATAGCGAAGCGATAGGTAAGAACATTAATCACCTCTACGTTGGCTACTACTGCTGATATGTGCGTATACATGACCGATCAATTGTACTACAATTAATACTGCTTGATGTTCTACAGATATATTACCAGAAAATGCTTCCTACTACGGCAATCGTTCGGCTTGCTACATGATGCTCGGACAGTACTACAAAGCTCTTGAAGATGCTCGAAAGTCTATTACTCTAGATTGTAAATTTGTAAAAGTTGGTTGATAAATGATATTTTTAATCTTCGCCGCTTAAAAATAAGCATTCAGGTATCATAATTTCGTATTTTTATTGTTGCTTTTATCAAGGGTTACCTCAGAGTCATCAGGTGCTGTATTACAATGGGAGAAGTTGTTGAAGCGGAAAAAAATTTAAAAATTGTTGTAAAATTGGATCCTGCCAATCCTAGTATATCCACCGAACAATCCAATTTAAGCCAACTGAAAACAATTTTCTCTAACGCAGAATCGTCGTACAAAAATAAAGATTATCGTCAGGTAAAGTTTCAACGTTTCATTCGTATTCGTTCATCACATTCTGAGTTACCTAGGAACCTTATGATAAAGTTTTGAACTTGATAATTTCAGGCAATTTATTATTTGGACAGAGCGCTAGATTTGGCGAAATCGTGTATTTCGTTTAAAATAATGAAAGCCGAATGTCTAGCTTTTCTAAAACGTTTTCAAGAAGCCCAAGAAATTGTCAATAGTATTTTGAATAGCATCGATAAACAAAATGTGGACGCGATTTACGTTCGAGGGATGTGCATGTACTACATGGACAATATCGATCGTGCGTTTACTCACTTTCAACATGTTTTAAAATTGGCTCCCGATCATTCCAAAACGGTTGATATTTATAAGGTAAATTTCATGTATCAAAGTTGAACATCGCGTTTTCTCTTTTCAAATTTTCTATTTCAGTAACTAGCCGATGTAGGTGTAGATTAATACATATAATGAATCAAATTTACTATTTTGTGTTACTTACACCAACGTGTTTAATGTTTTAGAGAGCGAAATTGTTGAAACAAAAAAAAGAAAAAGGAAACGAAGCTTTCAAAGCTAGCAAATTAAAAGAAGCTTATAATTACTACACCGATGCGCTCAGTATTGATCCTATGAACGATTCTTATAATTCTAAATTATACTTCAATAGAGCGACGGTTTCTTTCAAGGTAAGTAAATGTCATTTCTGGATTATGATATTCAAGTTATGGTGAGAATGAAAAATCTTTTCCAGCACTAATGTATATTTTTTTCGTGTACAGCTTGGTCGTTTGAACGAATCAGTGGAAGATTGTTCGTCGGCTCTCAGTTTAGATGACAAGTATATTAAACCACTTTTGCGCCGAGCGAAGTGCTATTTAGACCTGCAACAATTTGATGAAGCAGTTCGAGACTACGAGAAAGCCTATAAATTAGAACGAACAGATGGTATGGCTCTTCGGTTTCGGCCATTTTGTTTGCATTTGATATTTACGATGAGACTTTAACCGCGGTGGTCGTTTTTGAATATGAAACAGAAGTCAGATTATTGTTAAACGAAGCTAAATTACAACAGAAGAAATCTAAAAGAAAGGATTACTACAAGATACTCGGTATTCAAGCAGATGCGTCTACAGATGAAATTAAGAAAGCTTATCGTAAACGCGCACTCGTTCACCATCCAGGTAGGGTAAAATAGTTATCGCTTGTGTTGTGTGTTACGTTTTACGTTTGACAATGCCTGCTGATCGCTCGTATATTCTACCAATTTTTGTACGCGTACTCGTAGATCGCCATGCGAACGCAACCGAAGGCGAGAAAAAAGAACAAGAAAAAAAATTCAAAGAATTAGGCGAAGCTTACGGCGTTTTATCAGATCCGAATAAAAGAAGTCGATACGATAATGGTCAAGATCTTGAAGACTCGTACGGTAGTGGTATGTATTGTCTATTGCGTCACAAAACAATTAAAATTGATTTGTAATAAACGTCTATCGTAATTCCATGTTTATAAATTTCGTCTCATGTTCGTTCGTTTGTTTGTTTTTTAGATATTGATGCGAGTAACGTATTTAGAGCGTTTTTCGAAAATTCTTCCAACTTCCGCTACGAACCGTGCAATCGCAATAATTACAGCACGTTTTCGTTCAAATTCGCATGAACAGTTGGCGAAAAAATTTGTATATCAATCTTACTTTTTTCAGTGTTTCAATTCTCAATTTCTCCGATTCGAGCACAGTTTCTTCTTCAACCAAGGCTTATTTACGTAATATTTTAGTGAGGAAACATTGGCGGAGGGTGAAATATCCGTTAAATTAAACGCGGGCGCATGTTTCGTCAAGTTGTATTTTGTTCATATTGACATTTTTAGTTTCATTACATATATTTTTTTAGAATGTAAGTACGTATTTCGTATTATGTCATTGCGTATAATATAAGTTTTTTTTTATTCATTCGTCATTGTTCTTTTGTTGGATACCGGCGATAATATCTAGGTAATAATGAGAATAATAGAAGGTACGTTAGTTACGTCGATGGACCTCGAATTAAATATGAAAATTCAAACTCTTTGTTTGGGAAAAAATGACGAATATGATAAATCACTTCTCGTTTTCAATCACAATAATTCTTGTGTTGCGTTCTGCCAAATCACTTGTTCCATTATCCATCCTTAGTTCTGTGCCTGCGCATACATAACGTACCACATCAAATTGACGTGAGGTATAGTGAAACCAATGCTCGGATTTATTCTGTATCGCTCAAATCTGGAAACTGAAGAATGGGTTTGAAAATCAAGAAAGTAATAACTCACAAACGTTACGAAAATAACAGTAAATAAATAAAAAACCCTTACATCGAGTTGATCATCCAACAGTTGGTATTGTGATAGAGCGGTAACTTGCTCCAGGTATTTACGATCTGCGAATACTTTCTGCAGAAAGCCTACCTTTTCCCGTTCATACTCTTCTAAGATCTGTCCGGAAAATCAAAATAAAATTTTTTGAAGGTATGGGGCTACAGATTAAATTCAACAAGTTCAAGTAAGTATGTGTACATAAATCGCACTGCTAAGACAACGCAAAATGTTTCATAGTAATTTTGTCTTCTCTTGAGCATGGGCGTTGATTCACCATTTTAATGCCAAGACGAAACATAACATGCGAGTGAAAAATAATTACCATAGACGAGCATGCGATACACTGATTGAAAGCTGGAGTTGAAGGCATCATAACCTCGTAATCAGCAATAAATCCTCGAATAGAATGAGGTATTTTCCCCAAACACGATACGCTGTTACCCACCGCTAAACCTCTGTATTGATGAAATTCAAACAATAACTAAATAGATGTACGTTTTTCTTCCGAGTTAGTGTAGTAGTCCAGTTTACTCACTTTTGGGGATGCTGTAACAGCGAAACGAGTAATTCCACTCCGAAAGAAGAAGCAATGTTCGATAAACCTGGTCTAGTGACCGTACACTGTTGATCTAGAGTTCTATCGACGGTTGACTATACGAATCAGATAAATCGATTGAGACCACTGTTTCAAAGTCGATACGATGACAAGTAAAATTACTGGATCTACGTACATTTCCGGGTGCTACGACATCGTTACAAAAATAACAGCCCAACTTTTCATCACAATTTCGGTCATTTATCCCATGTCGTATAATTAGGTACGAATCATATCCTAACGCGACAGTAATAGCGATCTGAAATTATATGGTGCTGATAAGACAATTATTAGAGTAAGTATATTATGTCAAAGTACAAAATAAAATCTCATCTACAGACCTTGTTATGATACGAACAAAGAACTGTTGGTAACCAACGGCTCTCTCTGGAATCGGTTAGCAAAAAGACAACGTCGTGCTTTTTAACCAATTCGTCCAATTTACTAACATGCTCCAAATTGTAAGACTCATTTCCAGGAATTGGAATACGCAAAACTTCACCGGTGACATTCTTTTAAAAAATATACATACAAGTACACACACACATCCTTACCAGATAAAATAAATAGGTACCTTAGTACCTAAACCTATATATGTAATTGTAGGTATAATGAAAATAACGAATACCTAAATCAACCTAAACAAACACGATGATTACACAGAACTTATTGATTACGTATTTACCATTCCAGGGTGAATTAGTTGTAAAGCATGAGCAGCAGTAATAGCTTTGGGCAACGCTTTTGCAGCATCTTCAAAAGTATAAAGAGACTGTCTGGCCGGATTAGAATAAGAAATGACACCGCTATCGATAAACGTTATATTTCTAATTCCCCAAGCCTATGAAATCAATACAATTCAGATTTCAAGAGGCATGAATGCGATGTTTTTGCAAATGCAAGACTACCATCGTACTAAAACAAAGTTTCATACCAAAAGTGTACGAGCGACAGAGCAGCCTAATGTTCCAGCTCCCAACAATAAACAAGACGTATTTTCCAAAGTCGTCAAATCTAAATCTGGCTGAAGTCTCCATTTCACCAGTTTCAAGTTCAAATTTACAGCACGACTGGATAATCTATCGCAAGGAATCAAAATCAATGATTACGTCTTACGTCGTACTAAATTTGTTTCGAGTACCTATTTCTGTTCACCGTAGTTGACTTACTTTTTCGGATCCATGTCATCGCTCAGATTAATCTGTTTGGGATGTAGTTTACCTTTGTCATTTTTTTGCCAACCAATAAAATCTTCGCCAGCTTCTACATGTAAATCGTTACTTTCTGCGTATCAAAAATCGAGACATTAAGTTAGCTTGGTTTGTGCAAGTATATTGATCTTTCATTTTACTTTACAGCAGATTAATTCACCAGAAATATGTATGCTAAACAAGTAGCTGCGATTAAGCCACTCGGAATACTCGCCCCGCAGCGAAACAATTTTGAATTCATTGTTAAAAACCTTGGCACTGCATAAAAATAAACAAAAACGCATTAAGTACTCGTATCTACAAACGGTGCACAAAAAAAATCCTCAGTTAAAGAAGAATAGCAAACTAGGTACCAGTGGTATTTCAAAAGATGAAGGTAATTACGTAAGGGCCATCCTGGAACTTCGTCCAACCAAGAAGGATCCAAAAATGCCCAAAATATCTCTTCATTTACTTCAAATCCACGCTCTAAGCAGTACCCACACATACAATTGCACGGTAATAAAATACAATTTTTCAATAATATGTAAGAATATCTACTCGCACATCGCTACAAAACACTGACCAGGACTATTTATGAAGTCATTCAGGGTGAAGATGGAAATATTCTGGGCATTCAGACGAAAGCAAAAAAATCCTTTTTGTTTTTCCGGCAATTTAGCGTGCAGCTGACTTATTTTTACAACCTAGAACAAAACGAAAAATCTCCATATTACTTCAATCAATCATTATATTGAAAATTATTTTCTGGCATGCAATAAGTCGATTATCGGAAATAATATACTCGTACTCGCATAGCCAGCATGACATGCTACTTACTCACTTGGTTAGATGATAAGACTGCGTCGAGTTTAATAGGCGCTTCACGAAGGTGAGAATTCGAATGTAGCAAGGCCGGAAATGCGAACCAGTACGTAAAGATATACTTTTTCAAATCCTACGAAACAAAATAGGAGAAGACAATACATGCAATTTTTCTTTTCGAGAGAGTAAAATTATATACAAATAGAGTGAAACCAACGCAGAACGTTAACAAAATGAATGTTACGAGTACTGTTGGATCTTTGACTGCTTCGCCACTTTCTATACTGCTGATAATGGATCTTCCGTAATGTTTAATCAATTCAGATTTGTCGCAATTCTTGAATCTTTCAATGGTATTTTTATTGATATGATAGCCATGGCAATAACACCTTGAGAAACACACATCGTAGTTTCTGCGAAAATAAACCATACGAGTATTCAAACAACAAATAACACAAAACCTTCAACTTTTTACGATTAATTACTTTTTAGCGTTGGATACTCACTTATTAAACGATGTGCAGTCAATTAATGTAGCATTGGTTTTTTCACAGTGAGAGTAGTAACCCCAAATATGTCTGGTAACTTCGTCCAATTTGTCTTCCTCCAATTTTACGTCTGCAAATTTGAACCAAAAGCTACTATTCACAAAAGACGAGAACGGAGCAAAACGTAATACACTGTCCTTAGAAGCCATAGGTGTTTCAGTTTGTCTTATATCGGACTTTCAACGCACTTTTCTTCATTGAAAAGTAGAAAACGCGATTTAATTTTTTTAAAAACTGGCGAACGGTCGAAATGAATGCTCGCAATGGGTTGGTGATAACTGATAAGACATTCTACCTACCTACACACCGCGACCCGATATTGCTAGCGCCACCCAGCCCAGAGGCTGCTCTCTAATGCTCTCCTTAACGTTCTCGGTTCTCCGAAGTGTTGCACTTGCAAATTGAACGTACTCGTGAAGTACAAAATTGTATTGTTACAAAATGTGTCTAGTAACGAAATAGTACTGGAAAAAATGCCATATAGGTAAATATTGAATAAACTCTCAAAGTTGTATTTCCAAGTAATTCAAACATCAAATAAGTAGGTATAAAGTAACAACTTAACAAGTAACAATGCCATAGAAAAAGAAGGCAAGTATAAAATCACAGAAATATCAAAGGTAACGAAAATATTCGTATCGGGCTGAAAAGGAGTATTGTACTTAAGTACTGTGTAATTATGTATAACATTAGTAGGTATATTTTTTTAAGATGAAGGCTTGAACAGATAGCATAACGTCATTATTGTCCTGTCCTGTTCATCATTACAGGTGACTAAACTGTTCTAACAACGCTTCTCCATAGTGAGAGATGACATAATCGTGGTAGTACATCATTATGCATAACGGCTGACCGAGTATTAAAGAAATCCACACTACAATATTACCAAAGCGAGATCCGTACTTGCTCTCCATATACGAACTCAAGTAGGCTAACGGCATCTGCAACAGTAAAATTAACATCGCAATAAATTCTGCTACATCAGCATAACAACTCTGAAAATACCGAAGACGTAAAGTAACAAATTACACTCACTTGCATCATCATACCAACAAATGCCCAACTTTTGAACGTTCTTAAAGGTACGCTGACGAGAAATTCGTGGAAAAATGCGCTAATGAAAAAAACAGTCGTACTCGCAGCTAATTTACTATATCCTATCTCAACCATAGGCAAATATACGTGTCTGTATGATTACAGAATAAAATATTACGGAATAGTTGAATTGATTTGGCTCAAACAAAACAGGCATAAAAAGTTTTTCGCGACACCCGACGGTAATTACCTGAGAGCCCATCGATGAACAATCGTATTCCATTTCCTCCAAAATACATTTACATTTCTAGCGTTCCACCAATCCAAATAGAAATTTCGGTCGGCAAAATGAAATAATTCTCCAGTGAAGTTTAACCACGAATGAAAAAGTAAGTAAAATGATATCAGCCACATTAAATGGTTTGGAATCTAAACGTTGAAGTAGGTAAGCGGAGGTGAAATAATTTATAATTAAAACGCAAATAGGTACTTCATGTATCGAAAAATAGATGTTTAAATTCCAAAGAAAAATTGATGCATACTCACAGAGAGTTTGAGAAGTCTTTCGGTTGCTTTCAAAACATCCATATTCTAAAACGATAAAGAAGAATAATTTTAAAAAATTCTTCCACCTACGCAATATGTATCGCGTATAAGAGACTTGAATCATGTTCAAGAGCAAGACGGCCGGATACTCACAGAAAATGGTATGAGAGCGTGTTTGACAGACGGTATCATCCACTGCTGAAATAAGGCAGCCATTACTTGTATCCCAATTATTAATTCCAAAATTCGTTTCAAAATAAACCTGCAGAAGAAAAAACAACGAATTTAATATCACGACAAAAACAAGTTTTTCCGAGAAAAATTATTAAACCATTTCTTTTTCACCTTTTTCGAATTCTGTCTGTTTTTGGAAAATTCAACTCATAACACAAAGTAGGTATTACCATAAAGTAGAGTAAATTCGTCATATTCAAATTATCGGGATACTTCACCAAACGTATATCTTGTTCATAAATGGATCCTTCGTGATTATTCTCATCTTGTTCACCATTGAGTGCTTAAAGGTCAACCAAAACCAATATCGTTACCGTTTATTATTGAAGACAGGTCTTCGTTTTACAATTACAGACACTACTTACGATACTTGTGGTTGGTATCGTCGAATTTCTTTCTCAATTCCAGTTCCGAGGTCCATTCTCTTCTACACCACATATTCACTTGGATGTATGACCATAACTTTAGAAAAAGGACCGAATATATGAAGCATACCGTACTGGCACCCACTGTGAAGTACAAATACAAAATATGAAGCCATTAGGCAATGATTTTTTTTTACTTTGCATAGCAATGAAGCAAATGTAATTCCAAATAAAATGCTGAAAATAATGGTACTGTTTCCAAAAAATGGAACTAAGCAAAGCCAAACGAACCTAATAGTGCGCTAAATATAATAATCATCATCATAATAAAAAGATTTGGTATGTAGTTTGTTAACTTGAAAGTTGAAACATACATACATACGTTTACATGAACAATTCAATTTTAGAAAATTTTTTCAAGTACGTAATTTTGCAGAAGCGATAATAATAGTTGTGTGAAATAAAAATGCAAAAACGAAACTACAGCAAAAAATTTACAACACATCTATGTGATGTTACTTGAACCAACAACCAGAACACAGCACACGACAAAATGGAACACGCTATAAAAATATCTTATAGGTAATTATATTCACCCTACAACAAAATTCTTCATTCGAGATTGTACAACTTCTAACGCACTTTTGCACTTTTAATTAAAGGTTGGATTCGTAGAACATCAACTGAAAAAAGAATCAATTTCAGCGTTAATTTTCCAAGGAACGTTTTCAAATTTCAATTTTTTCAATTGAAAAGCAATCTCATGTTTTAAATAAAAAGCTTTGATTTTAAAAAGAAGAAAAAATGCAATTCAGTAATACTGTTCGTTCCACGAAGAACTGACGTGAAGTAACACTTTGAGGGAAAAAATCATTATTACTTATTATTATTATCATTAATAAGCAAGAATAAAATATCTACATTCTGTTCGTAAAAATTAGTGTCGAATACTAACGCAAACTAAAGTGGGTTGAATATGTGGTAATAACCAACATCGGTATAAGTACAATTGAACTCGCATTGATGATTTGAAGTCGTAACCCAGTCTTTTCGTTATACACTCTCTAAAAACATTTTAAAATAAATAATTGAAGGCACCTGGCGTTGATGATCGAAGCGTCTCGCTTCTACAACTTTGGAAATTATTTGACGGTGCCTAGGATACTCACTTTCGACAAGCCTTTTTCAATGAAGAGACATAGTGTAAGGGGAATCAACGAATCTAAAATTTAATACATTTAAGTATGTTGATAAATAAATAATTTATAGTATGGAAATTTATTTTTAAAAAAAGAACAAAACTTACTCTGGAGTACTTCGAATACTTACAAGCAAGCAAAATCAAAGATGTATAGTGCTCTTTACCATTTTCTTTTTTCAATAAAAGGATCCACTGTCTCGGGTCAATGCGTATACCATAACTACGTAATCAGGAGTTTTAAACACAAAATATCAAATAATATATCAAGTATTTACTAGTAAATTAGAAATATTACGATGGAGAGGAAAAACAACTAACCGCAAAACATTTTCCAAAAGAAGACGAAGTCCACCCATAGACAACAGGATAAATGCCCAGTTAACAAAGCCGCTGAAGTTATCAAAACCAGATGACCAAGAAAATAGAGAATCTTGGTATTTGTGACATCTAAAACAATTACTTACTTATTAACAATAAATCTACTAAATTTAGAGCATACTCATTTATTTGCGTACTCGTTACTGATTCGATCATGATTCGATATACAGTCTTTCATAAAAGTGTGACCGACTTGTAAGGAGGAAACGAAACACTTACGGTTTATCAGGTTGCAGTTGTCTAACAGACTCTTCACATTTACGAAAGTCATCGGCTTCATTCAAACTTCTGCTTCTCTTAGATTTCAAGTTGACATCTTCGGCTTCGGGCATTTTTCACTTTTTCAATAGAACGTCAACTTCAACTTCAGTTTGATTGAAAAACCGATAACAACGCCAGTACTGTGGCAATAAACTGAGACATGAAAATTAATGAAAATAAGTTACGTTGGAAGCTGGTTGGAAGAAATGAGAATACTTACAGATAAAACCTCAAAAAAACTTATGAACTGTTGGTACCTTACCTGCACATGAATCGACTGATAACTATGAAGATAAGAACGCGTTTTTCTAGTATGCGGTATCTACGCTCATGTAATAGACGACTACGTCTACCTACGACTACGTTAACGTCTCTCGCATCATCGCGTGCTTGAAATGAGTATAAAATTTAATATTACTTTTTTATTGCAAGAGTTTAAAGAGTTACATAAAGTAACACAATTCGTACTGAATTACTGAATACCTAGTGATGGGCGCTATCGATAGTTTGATAGTACTATTGAAACCTTATTGAAACTATCGATTCGGACCGAGCGCCAAGGGAAACCCTGCCCAAAATAATGTATACTTTTCGAGCTTTTTCCAAAACTTCAAAGTTTGACCGTTTCGCTTATCTTATCACTTATCAGTATCGAATTAAGCGCTGGGATTGGCTGGAACACTAACGCGCCACCGTAAAATTTCCAACTATCGATAGTGTTAGAATACTATCGATAGTTGTTTTCGATAGTTTTTTTTTCGTAATTATTTAGCATGAAAAAGTGAAAATTTTGTGGTAGAATCAAAAAGAACTCTAAATTTTCATGGTCAAGGAGTAATTTTTGCAAAATTGTACGCATTTACTCTGGGTTTAGGGTGAACTGGCGACGAAATCTAATTTAAGGTCATTGAACTTCATCCCCCCTCACGCCAAGTTCACACAAAAAGCAGTGTTATGTGTGCGATTTTACGAAAAATACCCCCAAACTTTGAAAATTGGGCTGTTCTTTACCCCTTCTGCTGAAAAATTTTTCATTTTCCATGCGTTTTCCACTGTATTACACAGGGATGTAAAATTCTCGGAAATTTTGCCTCGCGGAAAGTTGAGAAAGTTTCCAGTAAATTTCCGGAAACTTTGGAAAGGGTCTAGCCCGCTAAGCCATGAAATCGGCCCTTGGCAATTTTTTGGAAATCGATCACATTTTTGAATAAGTATTGAAAAAAGAAAATTTTTTGGCTTATCAGTACTTTCCAACTTTGACCCTGGGAAGTGTGACCTTGAAAAATGCGATTCTCACTCCTCTGGCTCTTGCTAAAGCAGTTTTGA
>FIZT01021385.1:0-10147 GCA_900065295.1 Paracoccus marginatus | reverse complement strand
GGAGCCGTCATTGACCACCCTACAGCCTACAAAACCACTTAGGAGGTCAATTTTTCCCAGGTGTAATGGACTGGTGCTCTAGATGTGCCTTTTAGGGGTTTTGACCTTCCTTTCTAAGAGAAAAAACGTTCAATTTTGGTCGGTTTCCAGTGTTTTCACCAAATTTTGATAACAATAACAGGCGGATTGATCACATTAAACGACGGAATTTGTGTGTAAAAAGGACAAAAAATCGGGACCGATGCATTTTGATTACATTAACCGAATGATAACATTAAAAGGCTTAACATTAAGCGGATTCTACTGTATTTTCCTTTTCCGATTCATCGATTAAGTTTTCGAATTCGATACTTCGATTGAATTTTTGGATTTTGATTGATCGATGGCGTTTTCAAGCCTCCATTTCATTCGATGGATTGAAAAAAAATTTCATTTCTTACCAACCGAATTACATGGGTTTGATTACGATGATTTGATTAAATTAGTTTGATATTGACGAATCGATCGATTTTTTGTCAGCTTAGCAAATTCCTCAGTATTGAAAAAAGTCGTCGATTTTAGTCAATCGATCGACTAATTGTCAACACTTTTTCTGTTTCATCAATTTTTCGATTTCAATCCATCTCACTCAGAGTCGATCAACGATTCCCCATTTTTTTAGTAAATTCAACAAATTCGACTTCGATAAATCGTCCTACGAGTATATTGTTTGATTTTGATGAATGGATCAAGTTTTTTGGTTCTGATGAATCGATTTTTCAATTTCCAAAATTGAAGAAAACCGTAGAGTTATGATCTATCGATCGGACGATTTTTAACTCTTCTCTTTTCTCACCATAATTCAAATGCATCTCGTTTACGCTAATTTGAAAATCGACTTTTTCGCGTGCGAATTCTTTACCTACTCTTCATACTTCGCAGTAATATGTAGGTACTTATACTTAATTTCTATAAAATACTCGTAAAAAAGTGATGCGATAATTTTAGATAATTTTTACGGATACCGGCAAAGAAGCATTACGTAATTAGAGGTAATTTGAGAAATTCACCCTCATTAATAAATTACCGGTCGGAAATATGTCAAAGTTATTAGGTAAATGCGTATCTACAAGATACCATTATAGTAGGTATACAGGTACGTATAATATTATAATATTTCGAACAAATTATACATTTTTTTCTCCACTTTTTATAAGAATGGTTACGTCAGGTCAAGTCGCCGGTTCGACGACGCTGCGCTGGTAAATTTAGGTGAAAAATTTTGTCGCATTTTACCGCAGAAAAATGTCTGAAATAACCGCACGAAACGGCAGAGAAACTGTATTCGGAAACGAAATCACCTGGTGCGGTTATAGCACGTATAGAATGAAAAAGGGCGGCGGCGGTGCGGCTCGGCGTCGTCGAATAGTTCTCCAGCCTGGTACGGCAAGCAGCTGTTTTTCGGTTCCACATGGTGTTACATCAACTGTACCCGAGACCCAGAGTAGATTACAGTGCTGGTAAATATGACGTTTTAGGGTTTCTTAAATTGGTTAGCGTGGAGTTTACCGGTTTTTTGTGTTTTTTTTTCCTCGCCTCGTCGACGGATCACGTGAACTTATATATGGGAAATTGTTGAGATTTTTTTTCACGTATAAACACCACTAATGAATATTTTTCTAGGTCGATGGGCGTCGCGATTTCCACAGCAATGTCTAACCCCGAAAAAGTCACGTCTAGTTTAATGTCTCTCGCGACCATAATCTTTTAGCGTAGGTATAGGTACCTGCTAAATTGTTGTCGATAATTTTACCTAATTTTCAAAACAATTCCGTTTGACCGAGTTATTATCGATTGTAGATTAACAGGTGTTTTTTAATTACCTGTACGTTATTTTGTCAAATTTTTTCCACCAGTGGAACGTGTCAAGTTTTACGCAATTAGTGCAGTTTAATTTTATTTTGGTAAATTTTTTTCATACCCCATATCGAAAATATGTACTCGAATCTTGTGAGTTGAGTGCCTCCGATTTTTTACTTGTTTATTTATACTCGTCGTCGCTTCAACGATTGGCACGTTGTGCACCACTTTTGATCGCTCGCTCCGTCGTAATTTTCTCACCTGCGCGGGCGGCTCACCGAAATTTATAAGCAGGAATTCCTCTAATTAGTCCCGAACTCGAGATTTAATTCGAAATTAGACCTAATTACAAAATTTTACGACAATTTATTGAGGTCTTTTTTTTCTTCAGCATTGGAAAAAATTTCGTAATAAATGATGGGACGTCGTCCTGCTGTCATCCTTCTGGTGGTTTCACAAGCTGTCTTGTTCGTTTATCGCTGGTATCATGTATACCTACGTATGTATAGGTATTTCCTGTTGCGTAAATTTTCTTTTGATTCGAACTTTATTAGGTGGATTGTCGGTGTCCTTCGATATATACAAAATATTTTTTTTTTTTTTGAAATATTCCCTAGTCTATGTGGTCTGATTGTTGCATTTGTTGGTTGATCGATGAGGTTATTTTGACGGTTGTCAGTGGTGCACCTAGAGAGGAGGTTTCGGGGTTTAATTCGATGATGGATTGGTGATTTTTTCCTGCGTTCGGAGGTCTTTGTAATATCTAAATTTTGACCTCATGGCAGTCACAAAAATGTTTTTTTGAGCCTGAAAAAATGCTTACTCAACATTTTTCTTTTTTCTCCTGCTCTTGGATTACAGCGTTCATTTTTCAATTGAGGGGAGGGTTCAAATTGAGAAATTTGTTGAAAATTAAGCCAAAAGTTTTCATTTTTGAACTCCTCTCCATTTTTTTTTAATTTGATCAAGTTTGAATATTTCTTAAAATTCAAAATAAAACCAAAAACCAGTATCTACACATAAAAATCAAAATTCCAGATTTCTCGTTGTTTGTTTTAATTTGGGTAAATATATTAAAAATGAAAAAAATTTATAAGTATATATGCGAAGGATAATTTTGAAAATTCTAAAAAATGAAATGAAACATTGAAAAAAAGAAACTTTGAAAAATGATTTTCTAAAGAAAAAAATTCATTAAAAATGAAGAAAATCAAAAAGTTGAAAAAAATTTCTAGATGGGAAAACGATTTAAAAAAAAAAAAAAAAAAAAATTCAAGAAGAAAATATTTGAGAAAAATGCTAAAGTACGGTCTACTGAAAGTTTTAAAAATGGACCGTCATCACATTTCGGTACCTAATTTTTTTGTAATTTTTCTCAAAAACGAACAATCACCCCCCTCTCCTCGTTCCTGCAATTTATATTGCACCAATAAATCTAATGGGAATGGCATGAAAGATTTTGATCCAGTTTTCGACCAAAGGCCAAATGATCTCCTTACAAACCCAGAGCCTTTGAAGTATCTACTTTACTGATTTTTCTCAACAAAATGAAGGTAAAGCGTGGCTGTTGAAGAAATTTGTTTCAAGTCTTGATTTTCTAATAAAATCCTCGTAATTATATCTTCGTAAAACGCAACGCTGGAACGAAAACTTCGATAAGCTGAGAAATCAAAATCGCCGAGAAAAGCTGGTAGTTTCATTCGGTCACATGGCCCCCTCGCTGCGTACGTACACTTTTACAACCGAATAACTCGACTAACAAACGCTCGCAGCCCAACAGTTTTCCCAACTTTTCACGACTTTAGTTCTTAATGATAAGCCATTAATAAAAGACCCGAGAAAGGGGAGAGATGAAGACTTTTAGAAAAGAAAAAATAAAAAAAAAGAAGAGCAGTAGAAGTAATAAATGGCTGGCGGCCGTATAAAACAAGTTTAATACAAAGGCTGTGGCTGCAATCGTGCCCGGTTGCCGAGCAGAATCATGACGAAGCCATCTTCCACCACCGTCGGTCGTTGCATTGATTAGGTACGTAGCCCTGCAGCGGTATAACAACTATACGAATTAGTGTTTCCCAACACTATTTTTTTTTTCTATGAATTTTTTCATTTGGTTAATTACCACCGAGGATGTGTGCGCGAGAGAGATACGAGACCGAGAAGGAAAAAGAATCCGAACCTAGGTACATAAATAAACTACACGAGGTTCGTGTGTGTGATTAAAATCTTTCTTTTTTTCGTGGTAGAAAATTTTGAAATACGTTACCTTAGTTCAACCGCAGTACTTATTATAATTTTTATACGATAGTAAAATATGTTTTGAAAATTTACATTTGTATCGGTTACGAATTTCCTGCGCGAATTTGATCGAAAAAATATTCAATTTAGGCTAATTTTCCCATCGTAAACGCGAATCGGTTTCCTGTGTCGGAAATTTTCAACTCTCTCGAGAAGTCGCCAATGTGAATTGGAAAAAAAAACTCGGCTTGGAAAAGTCAACTTGCCAAGTTCATTGCTCTCTTTCGCTCTCTTGGTGGCCGGTTTTGTTTCTTAATCAATTATATTTATTTATAATGAATTACGAATAAATTTTATTTTTTAACTTTTTACTATGTGAAAAGGCAATTTATGCGAGCGCTCAATCACCTCGATAAAAAAATTTTCATTTTCCACGAACCAGTTGCTGAGATTGGCATGTAATTACGTAAGACATTTAGGCGATTACATCATTAAAATTTCAAATCGAAAATTTTTCATTTCGATTAACATAATTGCGTTGAATTTCGATACTTGTTTCGACGTCCCCTTTTTTACGACTAATACGAGCTCCAATTTTTTAATTACTTTGCAATTTTCGCGGATATTTACTCGATTACGTAGACGTTTGCTTATTTGTTTAAAGAGAATAACTGTCCTGTATGAGACTACCGAGAGAACCAGTTTAAACGTAGCGCTGATATAATTTATGTTTCCGTTGGGTGGCTCTGTCTTCGGCGCGGTACGATCGCGATGGGAATACATATTTGTAGATAAATTTGGAAAAATTCATTTACATTGTAATTTACACGGTAACGGCGGGAAACTCGTATATAATTCGATATCACAGTGCCATGGATTCGAGTATTTATATATGTACCTGCTGCCTAAGTTGAAAATATACGACAAGCAGGTGCACAACCGCGCTTCGAAAGAATTCACTGAAAGGTGTACTATATTTACATACCACGTACGATTGATTTTCACCGGCTGCTTGGAAGTTGAACCTACATTCGTACGAGTAACTTGGTATGAAGAGTGAAAAATTCGTCGGGGTTTTGAATGGCAACCCTCGAGGGATAATTTGAAAATTGAACGCAGATAATCTGAGTACGACATTGATTCGAATATTGCTTCGGAGTGTAAGTAGGGCACCTCGACTTGACGCAAAGTGTGTTGAGCAGCAATTTTGAAAACATTTTCATTTATCTAAAAAATTATGAATAAAATTTTCATTTTTCGAAAACTCAACTCAATAGAATTTGTAATTTTTGCAAAAATTTGATTTTCTTTTCAAATTTCAAATTCTCAAATTTTGAAAAATTTCCGAATTTTTGATAAAAATCTTTGTTTTTTGATTTCAGTGAAGTTTTTGAATCACAAAAATTTTTCTTTTTGAATTACCTATTTGAGAAGTTTCTTGCATTGAAAAATTTCATTTCAACAACCTTGGGAGAAAAATGGTTCCTTTTCAAAAGTTCGATATTTTGAAAAAAAAAAAAATGAAAATATGTTGCATATTTTGATTTTTTTTAAAAAAAAGAAAATGAAATGCTAATTTTTGAGAAATTTTTGGATGGTTTGATGAATTTTCTTTCTCATTTCGATTTTTACATTTCTCGTTCAATTTTAAACAAATGAAGAATTATTGATTTTTGAAGAAATTTTCAAGTTATTTTTTTTTTCTTTTTTTAGAAGTTTTGAATTGAAAAAATTTAATTTTCAACGAATTTCAAGAATTATTCGATTTTCAGCTCATAAAATTCAAAAAAAAAATTACTTTTTATTTTGTTTTCAATTTTAAGCTCAAGCTTCTGACCATTTAGGAAATATCTATCTAAAGTGTGTTTTCGACCAAGTAATTCGTGGTCGTCGAACACGAATCTGGCATCAGTTTTTTTATTGTAGATGTTTTTCAAAATTTGAATGTTTTTTCATAATGCATTAAAACAACTTTCTAGTCTTACATTGAAAAATTTTCTAAAAATCGAGCCTCTGACCAATTGGAAAATATCTGAAGTGTGGTTTCGATTGATTCGAGGTTGTTGAAGTCGAATCATACATCGGTTTTCTTATTGGAGACGTTTTGAAAAAATTCAAAAATTATCCAGAAATTCCTTACTGCGAGAAAAACAAAAATTGAATGAATATCAAGCTAACCTAATTTCAGTGCCAAATTCGAATTTCACAACCCAAAATTAGTCAGAATAATGTATTGATTCTGTGTTATTCAGAAGGAAAATGGTAACTCGGAAATGCATTGAAATAACTCTTACAGTGGAAAATTTTCTTGAGAATTTAATTTTCTTTAAAATAAAATTTCAATCTTAGAGAAATCAGATTGTACACTCCACAAGAATCGTACCAATAGAGAGAACAGCGAAGCTTTCGCATTATATGAACCAAATCTTATGATGGCATGGCGTATCAAAAGCTAATATGTTCGTCTCACGTACTAACCTTATCTGCCATAAGAATGAACATTGAAAATCATTCAAGCGCTTATAACCCTCTGCTAGTTTTCGGTTTCCATCTACCACACTGCGAT
Organism: Paracoccus marginatus; assembly: GCA_900065295.1. NCBI lineage: Eukaryota > Metazoa > Arthropoda > Insecta > Hemiptera > Pseudococcidae > Paracoccus > Paracoccus marginatus. The sequence continues at coordinate 3,507 of FIZT01021385.1, read as the reverse complement.
TGCCTCTTCGTCTTGTTCGTGCCCCCATACGTATTATAGGTAATGTGCGAGTGTGTCTGTGTGTCCTATGCCATGACTTCCTCGCTCTCTCTTTCTCTCTCTTTCGATGAGCGAAATTAGTTATGCCTTCGTTTTTTTTCTCCCCCGTATCTTTTTCTTGTACAATTTTTTACTTCGGTGCTTGTATACCGAGAAAGCAAGCGGGAGAAAGAGCCGCTTCTTTTTTCTCCGTCATGTTTGTGTATGCTCGGTAGTCAAAGAAGACGTATCAGCTTGAGGTACCTATCCTAATGCGCCTCCTGTGGCGTAATTCCATTCATCACCGAGCGCTTTCCATAAAACCAACCATTTACTAAATCGCTTCCAAGATTTAAATTTCCTAATAGATTGTATTCTCAAGTGACCGGCTTCTAGTATTTTTTTTTCGCTCCGGCTCCTCCCCCTCCTCCTCTGCGTGCTCGTCATCTGTGGTGGTGGTGGACTGGTGGTGTTTTTGTAATTCCTTCAGCGTAATGCGCGCTTCTGCTTCAGTTCATGGTGGATCATGTCTAGCTCGACGTTTTTTTCTCGATTCGGCCGATAAAAGGGGCAGCTTAGAAGAAATTTTCCAGGTTGGGGGGATTTCGCCTTTTCTCTCGCTTCTCTTTCTAAAGCCGCTTTTCAATTTTCTAATCGAATTCATACGCTGGTGATGAAAAGATACACTCCGGGTTTGATATGTATGTTATGTAGTTAGTCAGGAGTACCTAGCAGATTTTTGTTCGTTTGTCTGTCTTTATGTGATACAAACGAATGTTTGAAAAAAATGATAATTTTTTTAAAAATTAATTTCCAAAAATTAAAATTTTTTAATTAAAAAAAGAAAACTGAATTTTCATAAAATTGGAAAATTTTGAAAATTTGAACGGAAAAATTTATAAATAAGTAAAAAAAGTTTCAAAGTGAAAAATTAGTTTCAAATCAAAATTTTTCAAGAATGGAACACTTCAATTTTTTAAAATTTTTTTTTTTTGAAAATAAAAAAAATCTTTTAAATTTTAAAAACGTTCATGACGTGGTTAAAGAAAATAATAATAATATAAAATAAAAATGATATCTCCGCCTTTTCACGAAACAAATTTCAAAAATTTGGAATAATTTTTTAATTTTTTTAAACATGAAATCTGTTGAAAATTGACGTTTTCATAAATTTTTTTCAATTTTTTGAAAATTTTTTCTGATATCTATCGTAAAGTGAACGGAAAATTCAACGTACTTACCTGCGTATTTTATTTTTTTGAGCTTTGAATTTAATTTCGCGAATCAATGCAAACTTGAAATGAGATTTGAATAAATTGCCAGTTTCAAACACACGTTTAAGTAAGTATTTCTCTGACACGATACTAATAGAATGAGAATGCCATATTAATTGATTTTACGTATGACTGGTATACGTTTATAGTAGGTATATCTTTGTTAGGTAAAAATAAATGGTTTCAAATCAACCTGTCAATACGCTATACATATATCCACTACGCTGAATAGGAACATAATCAAACCGCACCACACATAACTATACAGAAGTATTACAATTATATGGGTTTGCATAGTATCTACACCTCGCTTCGAGTCTCTTTCTCTCACACGTTATAAACCATAAACACTCGTATTTAGTATCTCGACAATCGAGGACAAATTTTTCAACAGTGATTATTGATCCCTTTGAATGAAACGTAGATACACGTAGTGTAATCACCTTCTCAGTTACAAATAACCATTTTCATTTTATTTTTTTTCGTATACAATTGGCGGGGCAGCAGATCAGTCGGTTGTTCATAGAAATGAACGCCTCCTTATACACCTAGCATCTGTTCGTAATAAATTAGCTGCGTTAAATTCGACCTTGTTCGTGTTAATGAAAGGGAGCTGTTTTATAAATTATTTCAACTTTTTAATTTCTTATCGAGTGCAGGAGGGAATAAATTTCATTTTCTTCAACTTCAACATGTGACCAAAATAGTCTCGTAAAGTTTCCCCTCCCCTCTTGCGCCACCCTGCTTATCGTTATATTTCTTATGTTCGATGTTAATACAGAGACTGACTCGTCGACTCTGCGTATAACTTCGCATCGCTAAAGGACTTTTTAATTAATATTTTTAAATAACCGTAAGATATATTTTTTTTTTTTGCTCGTCTACGCTTCTCTATATGGTACGTAGAATATAAGAGTGCAGATGGTCCAGATGCGAAAACGATATAAAACAATTTTAAACTTCGAGTTGGGTATTCGAGAAAAGGATGAGCGACGCAGTTCGACGCACCGCGCCACGATAATCGACGTCGCAAACGCTCGAATAAAACTTATAATTACGCGATAACTCGCAGCTTCTTATTATTAATATGCATTATTAAGGGAATAAACCGCGTCGCGTCGATGGTAAATTACCGTAAATTACGCTGCATCGTTTAATAGCGACGGTCCGATAACACGTTATAAATCAGCGGACGATTTATTAGCGGTGCAGCGCCGCGCCACTCGTTCTGGCCGCGTATTTTTAACAACAGTGTTTATACGTACGTTGGCGAGAATCGAGTATATTACAGCATACGCGTGTAAGTAATACCATAATTTACGATTTGTTTAAAGGTACGTCGCGTCGTTTACGTGCACGCGAATTACGCCGCACGACGCGACGTCAATATCGGTTTCAATAAACACCTCGATAAAAGAGAGTGATTTGAAAAACAACGACGAAATATTGCACCCGAGTGAAAAAAATTGACTGCTCGCGAATTGGCACCGTGATTTATTGAATTATATATGTAGTACTTGAAAATAACGTGGCCAACGTCGTCGAACGATTATACGTAACTCGAGTAATATTTTTCAACGATGGTGGATAGGAGAGGGGGAGAGGAGGGTGTAATGGGTCAATTTGAGATTATATTAGAAACCAATTTTTTTTCAATTTTATATCATTTTTAAATTTTTGTTTGTTTAAAAAATTCTATTACAAATGGCAACCTTTAAAATTCCTTGAATTTTCAGTCCAAAATGTAGGTACCTAATAACTTTTCTGAAAAAACTTTCTAATTTCAATGTCAATGCAGTACCTTAAACTGATTTTTTTTTAAAAAAATGAAAATTCGAAAGATTTTTTTTTTCTATCTTTTGATTCGTTCAATTTGATGTCAAACTTTTTAAAATTTTTCTAAAAATAAATTGTTCTGTATTTTTTTTGTCTAAACGTAGGTGAATCTGAAGCAGGGGCTGGACAGGCCAAGCCCTTTTATAAACGTTTCTACATGGCCCGACCAATTTTTTACGAAAATATTCCTTCAAAATCCAGAAAAAATACCCTTATCAGCCCTTTCACCTCTAGATCTCGATGATCATTGAAATTTCAAGGGAATCGGATCATCTTTGATAATATTGCTAGGCAAAATAAAATTCTTTGAAAAAAGGAAAAGGCCGAAAATCTTTTTTTGACCATTACAGCTCCCCAATTGGACCGATTTTCTCCAAAA
>FIZT01021384.1:1991-16186 GCA_900065295.1 Paracoccus marginatus | reverse complement strand
AATTTCCTACGATCGTCGATTTTACCAAATTTTGAAAACTTCAACGCGCATGCGCAATCGGAAGATATTAATCGATTTCAAATTTTTTTTTTTGTTTTTCTTGTCTACCCAGCCCCCGTCTTTTCCACGGTATTACAAGTCGAAATTCGAAAATTTTATTTTTTCGGCCCACCCTAATGTTCACCTATACCTAGTGAAAAGATGAAAAAAGTCCACAGCTGATGCTGATAGGTATTTTATCTCTATTTTTAACGTCTTTATAGTACTCCTGTTATGGCTGGTGGATTATTCGCCATAAATAAAGATTACTTTTTCGAAATTGGTGCCTATGACGATCAGATGGAAATTTGGGGAGGCGAAAATTTGGAGCTCTCTTTTCGGGTAATTAAAAACGATCCGTTTTTTTCCCGTTTTTATCAATTAGGTACACTTACTTTGTTAATTAATGTTCGTTTCTTTCGAAGATTTGGCAATGCGGAGGGAGTATCGATATCGTACCATGCTCGCATGTTGGTCATATTTTTCGTAAATCTTCACCGTACATGTTTCCTGGTGGCGTTTCCAAAGTTTTGTATTCGAATTTGATTCGAGTCGCTCTCGTTTGGATGGACGACTGGGGCGAATTTTATTTTAAATTCCATCCCGGTAAACCATACGTACATTAGTTATCAACTATTTAGACTACTTACTGGTAAAAATAAATAAGTATGCAAGTAACTGTAACTTACTTTTACGATTGCTTAGATACCTATGTATACATCCGTTGAAATGAAAACTCATCGAGTCAGTTAGATTAATTAAATTAGCTTTTGTTAATGCATAAGTTGAATTATAATGTTTGTACCAAATACTTGTTGCAGCAGGTGGAAAAAAATAGATGTTTAAATCGTGTATTTATTCATGTTACAGAAACGAAGCAGCTGAAAACCAATCTCGACACTCGAGAAAGAAGAGAACTGCGAAAAAAATTGAGATGCAATAATTTCGAATGGTATTTAGAAAATGTTTGGACCCAACGTTTCATGCCCATGAAAAATAGGTTATTTGGAAAGGTAGGTACTTAGGTAGGGGTATCTAATCGTAGATATATGTACGACGTACTTAAATACTTACTTGCTGAATTTAAATCGAGATGATATGAGTGAATGGGTAGATTCGAAGTTACCTACTAATTACTGGTTATCTATGACTTGTGTATTTGCTTGTTCGAGAAGAATTTTTATTCTTTTATAGTTGGTATGGATGGTGAATACCACGTTTAATTATCTGTAAAAAATTTATTTTTGATTAGATTCGTCACTCGGCGTCGAATTTATGTTTGGAAAAACCAACGGGCAAAAGTTTTCACAATCAACCGACTGGGGTAGCCTCGGTGACAGAGTGTTCGTCCAATTCTGACCTTTTTCAAATGTTCGTGTTAGCGCGTTATTCAACCGAAAATAACACCGTCAGTATTGCTACCGATGAATCCGTCTGCTTAGACGTTCGCAAGGAGGCGATGGCCGACAGTACATTGAAGGTGTTTTTTTCAGCCTGCACCAAATCGAATAAACAAAAATGGGTTTACGATCCGCACGTAAGTAAAAGTAAATATAGGTACTTAGATATGAATGTAGGTATCTAATTTATTGATATTATTATATATCTATAAGTACAATAATGCTCATTAGCAGCAAGTATCTGAGTGTATTGTTCCTATAGATACCTTTTTTACATTTTAAAATATTATAATTCAACAGCCTGTGAAATGCTAACTACTAAACGTATCTTCGACCATGTTTTAGGAACTCAATATTAAACATCAGTCGACGAATCTATGCGTGGAAATCGCTTCGAATGAACGTTATCTAGTTTTAAGTAATTGTACGAGAGGCTTAGACCAAAAATGGAACTTGCAATTAATACCTTGGAAATAAAATATATAAACTAGTTTCGCTCTCGTTATGCTTATCTGTAAGTTGAACTGAGTTAACACTCGTCTTCAACTTCAGCTTGGTCCAATGTGCTTGTAGGTATATGCTGATACATGCTAACACTAAGTGAGTACCTACTCTACTATAACTACATAAATAGTAAATACAAACGGTAATATGTGAGTAACTACTGACTACATAGGTAGTATATGTAATCGGTGAACGTTTACGTTGATTTATCGAATGGTGTATGTTCGCACACCGCCGCGTGATTTTAAAAATACCTACGCCATTGTTTTTTTCAGCTTAAACTGAAATCATCATGGACTCACACTGTTCATAATACGTAGGCGCTGTGTAGATTGAGTGTCTTAGTATCGATTTTTTTGGCGGGGGGATTTATGCTATAAATTTGAAAAAAGCACCATTTTAAAAGAAATATATGTACCATGTATTTAAAATAGGCCGGTGTACTTAATCAGCAGAATTAGAATTGACTCTAATCTCAATAGACATGACGCTTGTATACCGAATAGTCAGTTCGAGCTAAAGTAAAAAAAAAATATATGTTTTTATTTGATCGCCAAGTCTGAATATTGACATCCATTTTTCAAAATATTCTTCACCACCGTTGTGATTTCGACTGTTTGACCAAAATAAGTTTGAATTATGTTGCTGGAGAGTCCATCTTAGTATCAATAATCCGTTAACATTTTTTTTTTAAACTTGAGCGAGGACCGCGTACTCTCTTCTCTATGCATACCTACCAAGAGTACGTCACCAAATGGTAAGGTATAAGTTGCGGTCCTTAGGTATATGTACGAGTATACGTAGGTACAAACGTACCTATATGACGTACGCGTAATATACTTCGTAGTACGTGCGTACCCATAGGAATGTTTAAAGGTACTTAGTATGTATTTTATGTGTAGGTACATAATGTGCACATACTGTGTACGCGTTGAATCAGATTCACATCTACGGGAAGTTTTCTGGTTCATGTAAAATCGTCTCTGCTCCAAAGATGGTCAACTAGTTGGGAATGGGCAAGAACAAGATTACAGACCTTGAGTAACTAGATCAGTGTGAAAGTAAGTACCGCGCGCTAGACGTAACTGTAGTGATGAGATTTTAACAGGAAGTTAACAGACACACCCAGATTAAAAAAAAAATTTTTGATACATTTCGTGACATCGTCTCAACATTAACGTTGGCCAGCACGAACGTACTGGCTCTCGATCTAGTATGCTCGATCATCCTTAAGCGGTGAATAAAACTGAACTACCTCCGTAGTACATCTACATAATATACTTAATACATATGTACATATACACGTACGCACACACACGCACACCTAACGTATTGAAGATATTGCATTGCGATACTATTCACCTATTAGTGATCTTCTTTCGATGCTCTCGAGGTATAAACAGCAACAGCTACGCTACGTACGTCTACCGGTCTACGTACCTGTACTATACGTATGAGTAGTACCAGCTCTAGCTCGTGATAGGTTTTCCAAACGAGGCGGCGCCGAGCGGTATTCAGTCGTGGGCCTGCGAGCTAAAAAGCTTACTTTCCGCGTACATCTAGTTTATTTTGGGTAGTATCGTTCACGAGAGTCGATAGACGTGCGCGACTGCGCTGGCGTGTGGGTTTGTGTCTGGGTACGCGAGAGCGAACATATTGCGATACTGTACGTGCGCTGTGCGGTACCTCTATCTTATATTTGACGGACGGTGTAGACCGTATATACCCAGTTACTACCATAACATTATGTACTATAGTATACATAAACATCCTAGCTATAAGTACCTACACTACGTACTAGTACTGAAAGTACGAACCGATAAATTTACGTATGCTGTACGCACGTTTACTACTTACGTGGTACTTATTTACTACTCAAGTACCTTACCGATATACATAATTATAAACCTTGTCAATTTTTACTCAAAGTTTTCGGCTTGGACACCCTAAGCAAACGATCTTTTAACAGGTACTCATTTACTTAACGTTTCTTCCATTTTTTTATTCGGCTATGGTGATTGGTGAGCAATGTGCATCCGTAGGAAGGTATATGTACCTACGGTACATGAGAGTAGCATTGTAGCTGATCTAATGCGATACCTACTGCAGTGCACATAGGTAGGATAAGTATACGTAATAGCGTAATACGTATATAATATACTTACTAACACTCCACCTACCTCATTCTTCAATCTTCTTTTATATTAGGTATATCGATTCTTCGGCGTGCTTCGTTATCGTTGGTTGTTATCTAAAAAATTTCGAACCAGGTATTTTAATTGGCACATTTTACAAGAAGTATTACCCTTTGGTGCCGTTCTGCCGTTAACTAAGTATTAAGTACCTATAGCGAGCGTCACGTGTTAGCAATGTTAGCATGAATCTAGCAACATCAGCACCGCCGCGCCGCTTTCAACTAGGTACAATCTCTTCAAATGCCTACTGGGCACTTTCTTAATTTTCTTTGTAACTGACCATAGATATGTATGTATAATGTACATTTACACACTGTACTTTAGGTACCTACTTGTAATTACTTTTTACTGTTCGGATTTGGGTCCCTTTGAAAAGAAAAGTTGCCTCTGTACTGTACCTCTAGTCTCTACTAACCTATCATCTTAGTTTTGATGTAGGTACCTTTCGCGAGTTGCTAACGTGACGCTGGGCTGAAAACAGGTGGTTGTAAAAAGATACCTACCCGCCTACTTACCCCCCTCCCCAGTACTAGATATCGGTTTGTCAAATCGGAAATACATAGGTATATTTATGAGAAGTTGAAATAGGCAAGAGAACTAGCTGTATAAATAAGTATCTCGCTCGTTGATCAAATGTATCAAAATAGATAGAGTACTATAAACTTACTTACCTACTTCTAGCTATATACATATCTATCTATTCTGTACCATGATCAATTCAATATAAAATTCGTTGATACATGGGTATCAACGAATTTAATAGGTATTGAATTGATCGCCCAGAGATTTGATTGGTTTTCGATTTTTCGAACACGTACACCTATCAATACCCTTATATAGATAGGTAGGTACCTACGCGTGGTCTAGCTAATGCTCTACATACACTTAGTTACTTCGGTAGGTGTCAGGAAATTTAATTCGTTTTCATACCTGTATGATAGGTATACGGTATGCGTAGATATGATTATACTTTATCTACTTGTGAAACTTTTTAAACTTAGTGAAGATGAAAGAAAAAAAAATGCACTAGGCATCGACTTCGGTTCATCTAATAAATAATATTAACGTTCTTTAATCGTATCGCTCCAGTTAAATAAAAGTAAATATGAAACCAGTTTACGAAAAAAAAAAAAAAACTGGGTGTGCTAACTCTACATTCAGCGCCTCGAGCAACGGAATTACATTGCGGCGTGCATAAAAGTACCTATAATATATATAAGAATTGAGAATGTTGTTATCCTGTATTTATGTAGTCTAGTAGCATCTTCTGAAAATCTTTTAAATCGTGATTGCCGTGAGCGTAGATGATTTATTCTAAACGTGGACGCGAACTCGCACGCGTAAAGAAAATCACAACATACGCACGCACACCTAAAGCACACAGTACACACCATGCACCCTTTTCACTTTTTTGTCCTATTCCTAACATCGCATCGCAGTGCTGGAATGTCGATGTCCAAGTGTGGACGAGTGAAGTAAAAATTAGAAAGAGAAGAAACCTTTTCAAGACTCGTACTTGGACTTGGAGTATTGCGTTGGGTATAACGTACAACACTGAGGTCGCAAGTTCTGCCCTAAACATATAATACATACCTACCGATTTCATTTTCATTTTGAGTATAGTTACGGAGAGATCATCTTCGCTCAATTTTACGACATGAGGAGCTGCTGACTGGTACCGTCGCAAGTACACCTAAGGTCTTTGCAATCCTACGTACAGTATGGTACGTTCTAGCGTAGGTATCCAACGCTTATTACCGATATAGGTATTAAACATTGTATTATGGTGCATTTCGATGGTCGATGGCTTTATCACACTGACACTCGCCTCACACTATTTACGCTTACCTATAGTACATATTTCGTCAAAATAGTTCAGCTAAAAAGTAGGCCAACGATTGGCTAATGAAGCTTTATCGGCATTCATGCAAAACCATCGATCAGTGAACCAATAAATAAAAGTGCCACGCTTCTTTATTGCACACCACGTTAGGTAGTAGTAGGCAACGAGTAGATACGTATCCGCTGGTCTATGGTGTTATGAAATATCTAATGAGATCTTTGCAACCCGTGTCTATTGGCGGCGGTGACGGTGGCGGCGGCGGCAATAACGACGACGGTCGACGCGGCGTGCTCTTGTTCGTACTAGTGATTCTCGTTACAAATTATAGGTAGATGCTGCGATTGATTATAAGCTTTTCGTAATTATATTCCGACCGCATTTCGAGACACTGGTCTTAACAAGCTCTCCACAAAATATGTACCATCTTTGGTGGACGGACGAGTACCTATATACCTATAAGACTAAAACTATGGACGGAGTTTTCGAGTAAATTTTATAGCGGTACTCGACTTATTATATCGAAGCGACGTAGTATGTACCTATATGGTACATGCAGCGTGCTCGCATCTCGTACCTACACTCGTAGCAACACAGCATAGCATACTTTAAGTGATTGGTATAGTTATTTGTACGAAGGTACACATTCGAAGATGATGTTAGTGCTGATGTAGGGTAAGTACAAGTAAGAGCAGAGATGAGGAACAGCGCGCGTAACCGTCTTATCGATGAAACGCGCCAGTAAAAAGATACTTTATAACGATATCCATCGTACTATACCAGACAACAAATATAATAATTTATAAATACTTATGTAGGTACGTACGTCGAAACGAAAACGTGTATACCGTCAAAACTGCGCTGAATCACATTCTAATTCTCTCTCGTTGATTTTATTATGAGATAGCCTCAGCGGTTCAGTAGGTACCTACGGTCTAAAGTATACTCAGCGTACTCACTCATTTACCTACTTACCTAGTACCCTGATATAAAATAAAATAGGCATAAGGGTACGCAGCGATTTGCTTAATACGATAACTAAACTAATATTCAAGTATAAAGGTACCTATCGTCTTCAGTAGGTATACCTGTTAAACGTACCCGTACAAATGCCATCAAGTTTGCATAGAGTACTCTACAGTGTACATCGGTAAGCGAAATCACTCATCACTCTCCTTTTTCAATGAATATAATCCCTCGAGTGAGTACCTATCAGCAAGAAGTAAGTATATTGGTAGGTATCTATTTTTCTAACCGAGAGACGGGTGCAACTCGCAACGGTAGTGATCATTAATTCATAATTCGTCAAACGTTACAAGCGGCGTAAACGAGGCTTCGCTGATGCGTGCAATTTTCTCATCATTGTATCGATATTCGGATATTCGTCTTTATCTAAAGATACCTAGGTAAGTAAGTATGCCCGCCTACTCACCACGTCACCGCGCCGTTATCTCGTCGAACAAAGTAAGTGCGCGGACGTACTGGTGCTGTAGATCTACTTGTATAGGTATAGGTACCTAGGTGTAGATGTAGCGTAGCATAGGCAGCATAGGTACTTAGTATATTAAGTGTAAACGCGTTACGTAATAGGGCGAAAATGAGACGAAATGCTTAATTGAATGTTGATTCGCAAGATGCTGCCTCAATTGCGTAACTTGTAATTACGATAAAGCATTACGTCTCTTACATAGATGCATGTCATCTTCGATATCCAGCTTCGGACAATGGCGATCAAATAATAATGAGATTGAACTTTCACTGCTACACTCTAGATACCTACACTACACACCACACACCACACAGAGAATGGTAGCACGCGTCGTCACGTTTTACGTGTAGATATATTATTTTTATACTTACTTATAGATTAGATATCATACGCCGCACCGCCCACCTCCTTCTACTATTACTATTATATTTACGTACGCGTAGGTACCTACGATAAGTACCGAGTGTAGTCATGTATACTGTAGGTAACTGTAGCCTAAGTATAATAATTCAATATGCACCGTAGTGCGCTTCATAGTACCCCAAGTTTTGAGTAAAATCGATAAGTTCTCGTAAGTAGCTTCGATATTATATTACTGAAAGTATTTATAAGTATTTTAATTTTTTTTCCAATTTTCAATCTTCATTCTTTCAGGGCAACGAAGATCAAAAAGAGAAAACAAAAAGATCGCAATTAGGTAGGTAATTCTCGTTCCCTAGAAAGGAAAAAATTCACAAATCTGACAAAATATTCGCTTTTATTTCCTTAATTTAAGGAAAAACAAAAAAAGAGGAGAAAAAATTGAACGAAAAATAAACTGAAGAAATAAAGAAAGAAAAAGAAAAAAGAAAAAACCTACACACGAAAAAACACAACAATAATGTAAATTAAAGACTTTTATACTTAATAAAGTAGATATGCTCGTATCTACTATAGGTACGTAAGTACATGTTAGATTGATTTGAGCAGCGCCAAAATCATGTTTCAATCCCTTTTGTAATTTAAGTACAAATTCACTTACACGCGCGTACCAAGTTCTAGTCTTTGAGTACTAGCGAAGCTAAGTCAAGTAAATATAGTTTTGTACCTATCTGCCGTGTATTACAGATAGGTAAGTAATCGATGAATCGATTTCATGGTAAGCAACAACCGCAAAAGAAAGTACGTATATCATCTACATAATATACTAAATAATTGGTAAGCAAGTATCTATAAATTCATTTCATACTTATGCAAGTATTTTTAATGCTCAAATCAACGAAACATAACGCTTAAATATCGCACGTGTCGTAGATATGTAAGTACCTACCATGCAGGTAGGTAAGTAGGTAGGTAGGTAGGTAGTACTAAAGGTATACAGGCACATTGCTCGCGATGTCGATACGAGACTATATGTACCGGTAGGTAGATAAGTACGAAATTACATAGGCTACTTAAATTATATGAAACAAAACAGACAAACAAACAAACAAACAAAGAAGAGCAAAAAAATTGGACATACAGGTACGGCGATAGTTAGCTAGCAACTTAAAATTCTCTTTCAGCAACATGGACACAATTTCATGGCGGAATAATTAGGTATCTATGCATTTTTCGGTAAACATGAATGTTTCAAAATGTATAGGTTTAGGTACAGCTGGTAGTAATAGTAGTAGATACGCGTATCATTGTGTAGCTAATATCGTGAAACCATCAAAACGTGGTGATAATTAAGTATGAATAAGTAGATACGTAGATAAAAATTTTCCTAGGTATATTGGAAAGGGGAAAAAGAAAAGAATAGAGAGAAAACAAAACAAAACAAAAGCAAAAAGAACAAAAAAACAAAAAAACAAGGGTAACATTTTCCTTAAATCACGTCTTACCGAGATAATGCCTACAATAATAGCAAAGTATAGTACGTAAGTACATTTTATACATTCATTTTGATACACTACACACTACTCATGCAATCGTTTCAATTTCAAAAGTACGAGTAAAACAATGTTGGTACTTGCTACTTGGTAACAATATCTAGGTGTAGGTCTAGGTACTATAGGTATCTAAGTAGGTAGTTAGGTAAGTTCATTATATTTACTTGATAAGTTTCACCAAAAATTGTCGTCAAACCAATTCATACTAGGCACATAGAAACATTTAGATAGGCACGGTACATCGGTTGATATGTTGATAGGGTAGGTAGGTAGGTAGGTAGGTAGGTAGGGAAATCAGCAAGAAAGTAGGTAACCATTACATTTTATAAAATTTCAAAAGACTGTAAGAATAGTGTCTTGATTTTCAAGTTCATCTTTGAAGAGACTGAAGGAGGGGGGGGGGAGATCTATAGACGTATTAGACATTACGTATATCAACAGTAAATAACTTACCTATTCATTAGTATTTGCATAAAAAATTTTAGACCCCTGAAGTACACTCACCTACCTACTAAAAATATGTTCACGATTGGTTTCAACCCTCGCATTTGAAATGATTAACTATTATTGCCTTACCTACGGTAATGTTATTTTGGAACTCGACGAATGTATAGGTACTAGGTAGTAATAGTAACTAGTACCTACGTATTTGATTTGAAAAGTGGCGGTTTGAAAATTCTACCCAAACGTGACTTCAAAACTTTGAATTTAGGCACAAATACGTACTACGTAGACCATACATCGTAAGCTAAAATAAAAGTTGCAATAAAAATAAAGTCAAGCCTACCTACTCAGGTAGATGGTCAACCAGCTACTTAGCAAAGAAATTATAGCGTCTACTTTGTAATGTAATAACGATAACACAACACACAACTAGGTATTTACTAAATTAAATACATACATATTAAATAACGATAACCTACGTATTTATGTGAAATAAAAACAATTTCATAACTGATTTGACTAGAAATATTACATTGATAACTAATAAGCGATGATAAGGGTAATGATAGGGTAACACCATGTAGGTATAGATGGGATTAGTGTACGAATGTACGTACTGTTAGGTCGGTAGCTAGGTATCGGTAAAATCCCCCAAACAATACACATTCACCTGGGAAGAAATCAGTGATAAGGCAATATAGGTTACGAATGGTGAACACAGAGATTGATTAACTAACTGGCACCGAAGAACAGATGGGGGATACAACGTTTTATTTCAGTACGTATAAAACATATAGTTCTACGCATCTACCTACTTATGAATATTTACGCTCGTTGATGTACTAAGATAAGCACCTATATAAATGTGCCGTAGACAGAATCCACTATACCCAGGTAAGGTAGCGTAGTAAAGATAAGAGAGACAATTAGACTGATGCCGCCTACATTTCGAGCACATACCCTAGAGAACTTTCGCTGCGATTGGATACGACGCTACGTAAGTATTTAAAATCCTCCCTCAGGCTATCGATCTTGTTTCAAGCATGTGCTGACGACGCGACGACGCGGGCAAGCCTTGGCTACGTGAAAGTGAAAATGAGCAATGACATTAGAAAAACGTCAGCTCGATATCGGCTTCAGCTTCGGCTTCGATGACTACTTAATCGCAGTTTGCATTTGCAAAACAGAATAGTGTGCCTTACTTGTTCGTCAGCCTACCCTGCCCCTACCTAGTACCTACACAGTACATAAATATAGTACGTGGACGTACAATGCACGAAATTAGTACAGATATTACATATTATCAGAACGCACAAACAATCGTGGCGAGATACTTGTTAGTTTGTTTATCGCCGCGCCGGTTCATTCACGTACCTACCTATACCTATCCACCAACCAACTACCAACCGATGAACCGATGAAACTAATTATTAATGTAGGTACCGAGAGTAAGTTAATTTCAATCATGCCTTCGTAACTGAAGCTTTTTAGATGTACCTTACTTAGACCTATGGTACCTAGCTCTACTCAACCCGACGATTTTGCCATCTTTCTTCGAATACATCTACGCACCTACTAGGTGTAGGCGTGTAGTATACTCCGTTGGTAGGCATACCTACAAAAACACAAATAGCTGATCGGTACTCAACTATACAAGATAAGGGTGATAAGGCGAACGCGTTTTTAGCTAGGTAGTTATAATTTACTTAATTTAATTACGACGCGACGGGTAATCGTACTTCGTTCCAGTATCGAAATACGTAAGCAGGTATAGGTAGGTACACCGCACTGTGGCATTACCTAGTTAAATGATCGATGGTCATTCACCTCGTTGTTGCAGTGGAGCCTGAGGTTGTGGAGATCTGACGCCGGCACCCACCGACGAAGACGAATCTGAAGAGAAATTAGCATCTTTGTCGTTAGAGTAGTCTACACCCAGACTACGCTGATCGGCGTGCGAGTAACTACACAGATTATCCGAAGAGCCGGATGCCGATTTCAAAGAATAATCCGCGCCTATATCGTTGTCGTTGTCTTCGTCGTTGTCTTCATCGTTGTTGTTGTTGTTGTTGTTGTTCACGAATTTCTTTTGCACAAATTTGTTCCCATCTTCGCTAACTTTACCCATAAAAGATCGTATTTCTTCAAAGTACGACTCGTTGGCAGATCTAATAGCGTTGACGCTGACCGCAGCAGCGTGCTTACGTAGGGACGTCGTCGGTGTCGTCGTCCTCGTCACCGTCGCCGTCGCCGTGGTTGTGGTCGACGAGCCCAAGTGCTGCGACGACGTGCTTCTTTCGTCGGACGACAGCACACGATCGTCGAGAATGGTGGGACCGTCTGCGTCGTGCTTCTTCAGATGCCGATCTAGGTTGGTTTGTTGACCGAAGCAGCGACTGCACAGCGGACACTTGAACGGTTTCTCTTTGTTGTGAATGTTACGTACGTGCCTTTGCAGGTTGGACGATATGCTGAACGAGCGTTCGCAGTATTTGCACTTGTACGGTTGTTCGCCGGTGTGCGTTCGCAGATGACGCGTCAGATTGGCCGACCTTGGAAATACTTTGCCGCAGAATTTGCAAGCGTATCGATCCTTCGTCTTGATGCTGCCGCCGTTGCTGGACACCGACTCGGCTGAGACGGCCGTTCTTCCGGCCGTTCCGTTCAAAATGACGGCGGCAGCGGCCGCTGCTGCCGCCGCAGCAGCACTCGAGCCGCCAGTGGAGATGTTGTTGGCGTTGCCGTGGCCGCCGCTGGAGTTGTGGCTGTGACCGTGGTGGCCGTTGCTGGCTGCGCGTGCCGCAGACGAATTTTGCGACGACCTTATGAGATCGAACGAAGAGGGCGACGGAACTTGGTGGTTTCCGTTCAACAAGTTTGTCGAATTTAAAAAATGATAGGTACTGTGATGCGGGTAACTAGAATAATGGAGCGGTAAACGAGAAAGTTTATCGTCGGAACACAAAGCCTCGATCATAAACGGATGAATAGGTTGATGAGGAAACAAAATTCTATAAGGTGAGACGACCGACGGCGGCGGCGGATGATGCAGCGACGACAGCGCCAACGAAGGCTGCTGCTGCTGCCGCCGCTGATGGTGCTGCTGCTGCTGATGCTGCTGTTGATGGTGCTTCGCGTCCAGCGTCGTGCTAATTAATCTTTCCGCGTCGTCTTTCGCCCTGGGTGAGCTACTCGTCGCCGTGTCCGTCGGCGAAGGCGATCTCGAATAGATGATGTTGCGATTTTCGTCTTCGGCCGCGCCGCAGTATCGTTTGTTGTAGTTTGATTTCTTAAACTCGAGCCTGAGATCTAACGGTTGGTTTTCGTCTTTTTCGCGGCCGTCGCCGCAGCCGTCGCCCAGCGATTTGTTATTGCTGGCTGCTGCCGGCGACATGCGCGGAAATATCAACCGCGAATTACGCGACAAATCGAACGGCATGTCGCAATCGTCGTCGTCGCCGCATTCGTCGTCGTGCTCGCTTCGGCTATCGGCGCCGCCGCCAGCCGCGCTCATCGGATGCTCGGAGAAGCTCAACGGATAAATGGATCCTTGTTTGGGAGAATTGTGACCTCCTGCCGCTTCGCTACCGCCGCCGCCACTGCCGCTCGTACATAGCACCATTTTCCTGGGGCTCGAATCTTTTTCACGCATATTGTCCGTAAACGATTTCACCGAATTAGCATTTGGCAGGAACGGTAGTGATCCAACTCGCGGGTAGTAGCTGCTAGAGTACCACGCCGGCGAGCTGTCCACCGCACTCATCACTCTATTTCCGCCACCTGAAACCACAAACACGTCTATATTCAGTTTTTAAAACAATAATATTTCCTACATCTACCCCCTCAACAAAAAATGAAATATATAAAATAGAATAGGTATAAGCTAAATTTATCGAAAAATTATCTTCAACGACAACCGCGGGCGGAAACTTGCACTTTTGGCTAGCTCAGTTGTGACTTAGCTAACCTCTAGAAATCTCTACCACTGCCTATACGAGCTATATACATGTAATAATACACGAGTAAGTAATCTCGTCGTCGCGTCATCGACGTACGTAGCTGACACCGCCATCGTAAATTCATCGCAACGCGACCAGTTTTTTTTCTTCTGTATTTTCCTTGATACTTAACACCGGTCCTATTAAATAAATATCATTTTATTTCTTTTGTTATTTTTCTCATCATGTAGACAAGGTAAAATGAAATTCGTTAATTATCAAGGTTGTCAAAGTTATAAAACTAATTAAAACTCTTAAACTTGAATTAAATGTTAAAATTCGAGCCATAAATCTTGAGAGGTTGCTCATTGATGACTGATGACTAAAAAAAAAAAAAAAAAAAAAAAAAAAAAAAAAAAAAAGGAAAAAAAAA
>FIZT01021324.1:0-17675 GCA_900065295.1 Paracoccus marginatus | reverse complement strand
ATCCCCCAAAAACCAGGAGGTGCAGCTTAGCACCTGAAATATCGGTTCTGGGGTTACTTTTACCTCCTCTATCGATTTGTCTTGGTTTGATCGCAAAATTTTAGCGTCAGTTCGGAGGCTTCCCTGGTAAAAATTTTCAATTTTTTATTTATCGGTACCGAAAACTCACAATTTTCAACCAACAAATAATCTGACGAATTTTTGAACATTAACTAGAATCGAACACTAATAAATTACCAGCAGCACATCGGCACTTTCATTTCACAAATTTCCGCCAAAATTCACACCCCAGTTTTAGGCATTTTTGTCCTAAAATGAATTTTCTCACTTCGGAACGCTTTCAAACCGAAAGAGCCTCCCTTTCTTGAAAGCTCTCTGCCCTCTTTAACACGCAATATCGTATTACATCCGTCACATACAATGCTCAACTTTTGCGGTGACGATGAAAATTTCACGCTAAAATCAAACAAAACACTACTACATTCGCCTAAAAGTATAAGTAGATAATCGAGAAGGGTGATCTACTATGATGTTCGGTAGCGCATCGAAAACCCGATCACAAAGATCGATTCGTTTCGTTATACATATTTCCAATTGTTATATTCTCACGCCTGCTGTTATAGGTTTGTTGATTTTTTTTCCAACTGTGGCGTTATTTAGCCCCGGCTGCACGAATCTTTTATGCATTATGCGGTTTGTACATAATAGGTACCTGAATCGATACGTTGATTAGCTTTTGTAAAGCGAGTTTACACGGTTGACGTTTTTTGCCTTTTCTTCGCCCGTAGCTTGTTGCCTCTCTTTTAACAAAAATGATAGCTACCTATAGAAGGCGAGCAGCGAGCACACGACACGCTTTTCCAATACTTCATACTAGCCGCAGGTAATCGGCATAGGCCTACGTTTCGTTTTTACCTGGTTAGATGGAAAATTAATCGACAATACGCTGCGAAGCTTATCCCCTATATTCTATTGACAGTTTTGTTACGATTTCGTCGTTCCGCGAATAAATAGGTACTTTCTTATTTGGTGGATTTTTCGGAATTTAATGATCTTACACTACGATGTAGACTTAATACAGACGTATAAACGGTGTGGCATTTTATTTTTCAACACAACACGCTACTTCACACTGTATAAAAATGAACATGTTAACATTTTCAATACCTTTCGGCCGACTTTTATGTACCTTTATGTAGGTGACGATGAAGACACCACATAAATCGTATAGCCAGCTACACAATAGCGGATAACTATAGTGGTCGAGAGTTCATCGTATTTTGCCAACAATAGGATAGAAATTAAATTGCCATGTGGTCTGTGCAACGCAACGTGCAAGTTAACAAATTGTTAATGAACTTGGTTTCTATATACTTTATCCCATCGACGAGCATGCACTCATTTAGTAAGTACCTAACGAGTAAATATAGCTATGAAACGCATCAATACGTTACCAGTTTCGTACACTATATATACTAATTACTAAAGAGTCATTAATTTTCGCAAAATAACGCCTTTATTCGTGATGATTTTCCGTAATTTGTGCGTTAATAAGAAAAAATTATGCAAATTTTATCGACGCTAATTACGAGCATATCGCGCCTTCGCGATCGGTGTGAATTATAAGGGCGAATATTCCTCCTTTGGGAGTGCAATTATTATAACGATGGTTAAAAAGCTCGAAGAGTAATAGAGGGCAATAAGCGATGTTTACATTTCACCTTATATTTCTGAATTGCATTTTAAACCAATCGTGACGTCATTGCATTCGTTTAAAACTGACGATAAATTAAGTGAAGATCAAAAAATAAGTTCTGGAAATCTGCTTAAGTAGATATTTGAGGATGCGATATGATTTCTTATTTTTGGAAAATAATACAAATTATTGAAAAAAGGCAAGTACCTACTTACCTACTGTGGCGGAGAGTTTCGTGTCACGCATGTCACCAATGTGACATGTGGAATTTTTTGGTGACGTGTAGAAGTTTTTGCAACATGATAAAAATTAGTGGAAAAAATACTTACTATTAATGCATCTTTTTACAGCCAAAATTGCAATTTTTCAAAAAAATCTTTGCCCTCGCTTCCCTCGGGCATAATTTGTTTCCTATTTTTTGAATTTCAATTCTATGTACTTCCTGTCAAATAACTACAAAAAATTGCCTACCCCAAAGCAACCCTTCAATTCAGAACTGAAATTTTCCTCAAAACTTTTACCCTTGCTTTGCTCGGGTTATATTATGCTTCATTTTTGGGATTGTATTTGATTTTGGCTCAAAAAAAAAATTACTCTTCCGGCTTCTAAGTCGCTCTCTTAACAAGAGTAAAAATTACTTCAAAAATGGTCTGCTGGGGCTCAAGCTTCCTCTCATCACAGGAAAAAAATTTGGTGACATGTGGAATAAATTCAAGTCTCCGCCCTTGCTTACCTGCTTTGAATTTGAATTACCTACTCTTATTGTCAGTTTAGGTTGTAACGATGGAAAGTTTTCTCATTAGTTGAGAAATTCTATTAGATACCTATCCCCAACTCTCTATAAAAGATGAACTGCAGATACCTTGTTATTGAAGTTGGAAATTTCCGTGCCGAATCTTATAGATGTGTGTCAAAACTGATGACTAGTGAATTTCAAAAGAATATGAAAATGTACCCCTGTTGATATTCTATCCAACTCGATCCAAATCAAATATGTAATACCTACACCAGAGATTCTAAAATTCCGAAATAGTGGACTGCCCCCGTGCCCCATCACAACTTCACCAGTAAGATATTCCAAAAAATGAATTTTTTTTATTTTTCAAAATTTTTAATTAAATAAGTACTTATTTTTACAATAGGTATACTTTCCTTTAATTTTCATATTAATTATCTATTTATACTGATTTCTTCACCTCACCAAACTCTTTCCAATGTTTCCATTGTCTTCATTCACTTTGAGTATACATAATCCTATGATTGTTTTTATTATTTTTTTCATTTTTTGTTTTGTCAAGGGGTTTCAGGTTACGAGGGCGAGAGAAAATATCAAAATGTCAATTAATGGCCGTTTTTTTTTTGAAAATTTCGGAAAAAATATGTGTCCTAGGAAATATTCGTCACTTTTTTTCAGAATGTAAATTCAACTCTTTTTTTTTATTGATTCTACTTAGTCATTGTTTGTAGGACGCTAAATTTCTCTGCAAAGTCGAAAAATTAGGAACTCTTTTCTCCACACATTTTGGGCAGTACCAAAAATTCGTTCGTTAACTTCAAAAAATTAAAGGGAATATGCTTTCTTGGATGATTAAATAATAAAATCAAAATTTTTTGGAAAAAAAATGTGCAAAAATCAATTTTAGAATTTTTCTGGAAAAGTGATTTTATTATGAAAAAATTCCTAGAATTTTTTGAAAAATCAATTTTTAAAAAGATTGATTTCAGTGTTTTTTTTTTTTTTTTTTAAGTAGGTGATCTTGCAGTCAAGGAAATTTTCAAATAATTTGAAAAATAAAAAAATTACCTATATTTTCAATAAAATTTTGTTGAGAACATTTTGAAATTTTTTGAAAAATAAATTTAAATATTTTTCAATGAATTAGCTGCAGCAATTTACTAAAAAATCAATTAGAATTTTATATTAAAAATGTAATCTTAAAATTTGCTGTTTTTGAAAAACTATTTCCTTTATCATTACTCCATTCACTTTGAAGTATTTTTCGACCCCCCCCCCCCTATCTACCGTTCTACTTATCTTGTTAATTTCCATGCAAAATAAAAATCACCTGTTGACCTGATTATAAAGAAGTTACTGTAAAATTTTAAGCGATCATTGGGTCAAAATTTACTAAAATTACTTATCTGGCGACTAAATGACGACTTTTTCTTCAAAAAAGGTATTTTGAATTTAAAAAAATTCAATAAATAAATCCAAGCAAAAGAAGCTGAAATACATTTTAAAATCAGAAAAAGTAAAACAAAATGAAATTTGGAAAATGTAAAAAAATAGAAAGAAGTTGAAAAGGAATTCATGAAAATTGAAATGAAATTGAAAATGGTCAACCTGAAAATGAAAGCAACAAATGAAAAAAAAAACTCAAACCGAAACTATTAGGAGAATAAAACAAAGTTGAAAATATATGTAGATATAAGTATTTTTTCATTCTAAAAAGAAGTGCATTTGAAAATGAAAATGAAATAAAATCTAAAGTTAGAAAAAAATTTTGAGAAAAAAAGAAAACTGATGAAATAAAAAATATGAATATTGTATAGGTATAAAAATTCGGAAAAAACTAAAATTAAAAAAACAAAAAAGAGAATAGACAACACAAAATTTGGAGAAAATTGAAT
The DNA here is from genome assembly GCA_900065295.1 of Paracoccus marginatus. Lineage (NCBI taxonomy): Eukaryota > Metazoa > Arthropoda > Insecta > Hemiptera > Pseudococcidae > Paracoccus > Paracoccus marginatus. The sequence continues at coordinate 13,348 of FIZT01021324.1, read as the reverse complement.
TATGATGGTTTTAAAATTTGATTTCCTGGCCATATTGATAAACAATAATGAGGAATATCAGCCTGAAAAATCGCTAGGTACCTGACTGTAAATCACCTCAATCTCCATCGTTTATTGAAAATTTGAATTTTTAAAAATCGAAGCTAAAAATTAGCTCCAAGTGAGCATTTGGATAAAACTAAAACAAAACTTGAAACTGAGAAATTGCAAACCAATGAAAATTTTAAAAATTCAACGTAAAAAAAAATCTTTTGAAAGTTGAAAATGGGTAAGAATTAGATTTAGAAATGAAATTTCGACTTCTAATTTTTTCATCTGAAAATTCGTAGTTCCTGAACAACTCTAAAACTTTAGTCATCAAGTCATCACTGTCATCAGGTAGGTATGCAGGTTCATAATCCATCAGGAATATTAAATTGTAGATAATTCCAGATAGCACTTAACAAAACACAATTGTCAAATTCGTCACCAACTTGCAATTTGTTGCATTATGTTCTCGAAATTAATGGAGAAACCCCGCTGAAAAAAAGTAAAACACTGGGGATAATTTTTCGACAATTTCCAAGTTCTCGAAATAATTCAACGCGGTGATATCTGGGTCAAAAATACACCACCCTGTTTACAGCAGTTGGTTAAAAAAACAACCCTGCTGCGCAGGCCAGTTCATATTGGGCGCAAATTTGCATACCAAACTTAAAACATCAACATCACTTCGAAGTTCACCTCCCTAAAATAAAAGTTCTTTCCTAAAGAAAATTTTCGAGATCTGCTTCGTCGAAAGATGAACCCTCAACAGGCACGTAAGCAATAAAATTAGTAAATTAGGCCTACTCATTTTTTAAAAATAAATATAACAATTCTCGCAACAATGTAGATACCTATACGTACGAGTATTATACAGAAACATCGAAGAAGAAAATTCGTAAACTAGAAAAACCCTCGATATTACGCGAGTCGTTTGGAAAAATGCAAAAGAATTTTTATCGTGTGTTTTACGTTAGTATTTGCTGAATAAGGTATAAAACATAAAACGAGTAGCTCGTGTTACCGCCCCTTAAATTGACGGTTGCCGCCTTTTTCCACCTAGTGAGCACCAATAAGATGAGCTGGAGAGGAGTTACGAAGCACTCCCAACTCGTCGAAGATTCCAGGACCCTCGAATACAGCTCAAGTGTTTCGTGTTTGTGACCAAATACACGGAGGACGTGCGCGCCGTTTTCTCCTACGTGCTTCGCGCGACTGTGTTGGTTTTTTTCCACGATTCTCGCGTATATTTGAGATCCGGCGTGAACTTTTGTACCGCGAATATTGCGCTTTTTTGTCAACTTTTAGAGATTTAAAACTTTAATGTGATCAGTGACCTATTGTAAAGTTCGAGAGAGTGGTGAAGATTTAATATCACACCTACAGACGCGATCGAAGTGTTATTTTTGATCTCACCGAGTACCTGCCTGTATTAAATTTAAATCGAGGTATGTCTATTATCTGTATGTAATTAGCTAATTTTATGTTATTGATATTTAGCCAAAACTTCTCTCTCATCGTTCGATGAAATTATCATTTCGATTGTTCGCATAAGTATCGCGCAGATCATTGGTGCTGCGATAAAGAGAAGAAAATTTCAACAAATAGGTTAACGCGATGTCTCGATTTTAATTACATACACAACCGTTACAAGTATGCTCGCCAAAAGAACGCTACGTATCTACTTGAAAAATTACCCTCACTTGGGTTATTCTCTTATTCTCATTATATCAAGTACATATGGAATCAAATACACTTACTTACGTCGCGAAAAAATATATAGAATTTTTTCCGGTCTAACGCGACGTACTTTACTTATGACAGTTGAAAAACTAACCTACTTTTGCCCAAAATATCTTTTATTTACAATCACATTCGTCGAGGTACACGTACACGCAGATTCAAAATTAAACAAAAAAAGAGACAGTTATAAATAAGAATTTTTTTAACCAGCCACGGCGTCATGCTTGAAAAAAATTTGTCTAATGTCTTAATTTTAAACACCAACAATGTTGGGCTAGATCAGCACCCAGTACACGAGCGTATAATATGCATGAAAAATGTAAACAAATTCTTTATTTAATTTTATTATCAATGTTTCGTTGTTTAGAAATTAATTTTGACGCCTCGCGTAAGGCGAGGTGGACCATTTTAATAGCGTATGACCTTCTATTTTATACGTATGTCTTGGCGTTACATGTGATAAAAATCTCGCCTTTCGAGCTGACTTACATATCTACCCCGTGCCCTACCCTGCTTGGTGCTCGTGTACAAAACATATGTACGTGTATGGTTGTCGTTGTTCTACCATTCTTATCACGATCTTCGAGGTGCCGTTTAATTTATAATAATGAACAGACCTTTATGACGTTTCTGAATGATACGAATACGACCCTAATGGAAATTTTTTCAAAAAAATTAAAAATTTGTTGATTTTTATGTAATTTGAAAAATTCAACTCATTTGTACGTGCACATTTTCGAGAGGTCCTTCAAGTGAAGTTCTGGGAAAAATTGACTTAATTTCGATTTGATCGGTAAAAATTGAGATAAAAATTCGACAGAACTAGAAACTTTCGAATACCTAACCACTTATGTGGATTGAATGAAAAAAAAAAAAAATGATCGCTACTCAATACATATGCCCCAATTAAAATTTAATGTAGGCCTAAGTAGAATTTTCAAAATAGAAAAAAATATAATTTTAATTATTTTGAATTGAGTTTTCTGAAAATTTTCAAAAAATTTTATCTGTGATGAATATAAGCCACGTTCTCTTACATCTGGATTCACGACAAACAATATACAAAAACGTAGAGGAGGGGGAGGAGTCGAGGAGAAGAAGGAAGTAGGAAAAATTCCATACCGCACACAGAGAAAGGATTAAGTGAGATTATAGGACTTCTTGAAAGAAGTGTATTGTAATGAAATGAAAACACAAATAATTATTAAGTTTTCAGCGTGATTCGAAGTGTTTCCTGAGTTATCTCGCCTGATACAGATGAACGTGTGAAAAAAAATTAATTTGGTTTTTCAATCAATGCGATAAAAATTGAAAAAATTGATTTTTTCCCACTAAAAAAAGATTATTTTCCTGAAGAAGTACCTAATACCTTTTTGTTGCAAAATTTATATTGACATGACTTTTTCCATTAAAAATAAAAACGTGTAAATTTTTTCACAATAAAAGATGACGTTTCTGTGAAAATTTCATGAACGCTTTTCCCCTAAAAAAGTGATCATTTTTCATTAAGAAATTGATGATAATTTTTTCACGAAAAAAGTTGCTATAAAATTTTTTACTGATAAATTGATCACTTTATTTCTTACTCTGGAAAAGTAAAAACAGTTTTCACTAAAAAAATCAATTTTAATTTGTTCACAAAAAATCGGCATTTTTTCACAAAAAAAAAAAAAAAAAAAAAAAAAATACCTAAACAATTTCTCACTCAAGAATTAACAATGATCATTTTTTTCAAAAAAATTGGGCTTTTTTTCAAAAAAAAAAAAAAAAAAAAAAAATACCTAAACAATTTCTCACTCAAGAATTAACAATGATCATTTTCCTTACAAAAAAAAGAAAACTTTTTTACCCTAAAAGTGTTCTCCTTCTAAATTTTCACTAAAAAAAAAAATCAATGATTTTAAATCATCCACAAAAAAACAGATGCTAATTTTTTCACTGCAAACTTCATATTTTTTCATTGCAAAATTCTTATTTTTGATGATTTTTTTCGCTAAAAAAATTGATGATTTTTTTCACTAAAAAATTGATGATTTTTTTTCACTAAAAAGTTGATGAGTTTTTCCACTAAAAAATTGATGAGTTTTTCCACTTAAAAATTGATGAGTTTTTCCACTAAAAATTGATGATTTTTTTCAGTAGAAATTGATGATTTTTTTAACTAAAAATTGATGATTTTCTTTTCACTGAAAAATTGATGATTTTTTTCAGTAAAAAAATTGATGGCTTTTAAATAGAAAAATTAATGAGTTTTTTCACAAAAAATAGTGATTTGTCTTGCTGAATAATTTGTGTTCTTTCACTAAAATTTGGTGATTTAAAAAAGATTTTAATTTTTCTTGGCTATTAATAAAAATTGATACCTGATGAATTTTTTCCATAAAAAATTGACATCTATTCTCTTTTTCAAATCGCACCGATAAAATATGTTTTCGTTGAATCGATCAGTCATCGTGAGTAGACAGACACCTATTAATAGGAAAAAAGATCAAAGTAAGTGAAACAAGAAACTCATAAAATCGTCAACAGAAATAATCCCCCTCCCTCTTACTCGCATTAGGTAGGTAGATAAATGAAAAATTTGCATAAGCCATCAAAAAGTGAATAAAATTTAAAAAATTCCTTTTCAAAAGTAGGTGCCATTTCTAAAAGTGAAATAATTTAGCGCATTTTACGAGTAATTTTACATCCAACTTTATGATCTCTCCGAACTCAAGTTCAAGCATAATAAACTTTGAGTAAAGTACGATCAATTGCGTCCACTTTTGGCACCGACGACAATGTAATCAGCTCGAGGGTAACAATGTCTTTGTCTAATGTTCACTCTACCTACAGAATAAATTACAAACCAGCGTTAAAAAATTAAATCGACGAATGTGTAGAAATCGTTAAAATTTCACCCGTTCGTTCCAAGGTTTCGTTATCTATTCATCTCGAGGTGTTTTTCGCTACCATTCATTTTGCCGAAAAATATGGTCAATTTGTCCACTGGATCGTTCCAGGTTTATGGTACGAAGCAATAAATAAACACCAGTTCGAGATGAAATCGAACGAGCTGGGCGACAATCTAGTGAGAGAGTGAATTCCTGCGTGATGAGTTGAAATGAATGGTGTCATATCAAAATATGGCAAAATCAGGCTCGTAAATTTCTTATCATTACGAATAATCGCCACCAGAGGAGTCGTAATTTCGTTAACAGCTTCGAACTGCCATGTGTACGTATAAAATAGTGACCAATTAAGCGCTTATACGACGAGTAAAAATTTTTCACTTTGTTTATATTTTCTTCGGAAGACATCGCAGGCATAGATAAGTATGCGAATAGGAAGCGTGCGCCGAACATCTAATTTTAAATAATGTACGATTGAAATTATACTTAGGAACAAATTTCGCCAAATTTTGACGATATCGTCAATTTAGGTATAATTTTTTCTGTTTCCTTTACAGGTGGAAATATACCTACGTACATTGCGAGACACGATAATGAATTTTACGGCACACGCTTTAAAGTCTAGGCCGCTGATGCCGCTGCTGTTGCGCTAGTGTTCCACACATGTGCGAGTGGAATACGGCGACTAAAAATAATCTAGTAACCACCGCGTCGCATTACGAAGAAAGTGGGAGTCGCATGCTGGGGGTCCATCCAGTAGGTTTTAGCTCTTTACAGAGCACAGCGTCAGTGATGTTGGGACCGCATCATAACGTACAGCCTGGGGTGTCGCACGCGTCCAATTCGCCCGTAACGCCGAGTAATATGAGTCCGCTATTGCCGAGTTTCGGATTTACGCAAGAACAAGTGGCGTGCGTTTGCGAGGTTCTGCAGCAATCGGGCAATATCGATCGATTGGGCCGTTTTTTGTGGTCGTTACCGGCGTGCGAGAAGCTGCACAAGAACGAGAGCGTGCTAAAGGCCAAAGCCATCGTCGCCTTCCATCGAGGTAACTTCAAAGATCTATACAGGATCCTGGAAAGCCACCAGTTCTCGCCGCACAATCATCCGAAACTCCAAGCACTATGGTTAAAAGCGCACTACGTCGAGGCGGAAAGGCTGCGCGGAAGACCGCTCGGTGCCGTCGGCAAGTACCGCGTAAGGAGGAAATTCCCATTACCGCGGACCATATGGGACGGCGAAGAAACCAGTTATTGTTTCAAAGAAAAATCCAGATCAGTTTTACGCGATTGGTATAATCATAATCCTTATCCTAGTCCCAGAGAGAAACGCGAATTAGCCGAGACTACTGGTCTTACCACTACTCAAGTTTCAAACTGGTTTAAAAATCGAAGACAGCGTGACAGAGCAGCTGAGCAAAAAGACGGGTAAGTGATTTCTTCGCTAACAATTTTCGCATCTTTAAATTTTCCAGCCTAAATTTATAAGCATCCCTTTCGTACACCATATCTACCACAGTCCACATTTTATAAAAATACATAGGTAGGTTAGGTACATGCATCACCCTTCCCTCACCCCGTGAATCAGTCCTCGACCTTTGCCATAGCTACAGAGATACACGATTCAATGGAAGCTGATCCAAACCGAACGTGTACATAATATCGAACCAAATCGATAATATCTTCGCTTTGATGGACATTTTTATCGCAAACACGAACCCTACACAGACCCGAGATCGGATCTAAAAACATAATTTCTTTGATACAACCTTCTACACGAATTTTAAACATTCTAGGTATACAATAGAATGGATATTTGTATTTTAGACCAAACTTCCCATCAGACGGGTAAAGGGTGATAACAGAAGCGTGCTTTCAAAATGAATCCTTATCTTTAATTATTTTCTAAACAATCGATTACTACAACCGGGTAAAAACTTCGTATTAGGGAAACCAGACTAATTAGCAGATAAGAAATCTACACTAATTTCGTTCATAAATCTTTCCTGTGAGAAAATGAATTTGTCTGGATTTTTTTTACAAAAGGAATTGAGATGTTTACGGGAGAGCTTACAGCTACATAAGTAGGTAGTTAAGTACTTACTTATTTTTGTCTTCAAATTGAGAAAATGAAAATAAAATGTTTGATTTCTTCGATAACAATTGAATTTTGAAAAATTGCCCCTGTTTTAGTTTCTTTTCCTTGATCCAAAATGAAAATCAGTTTTGATACAAAATTTTTTTTAAATGATTTTTGGTCAAAATGATTGACCTACCTATCTACTCCGCAAAACAAAAGAGGAATCTAATAAATCAAATTTTGGAAAAATATAAGAGTTTGATTTTTTTTGAAAGAAGACAGGGGCATCTGAACATCTCAAAAAATATTCAACACATTTATTCCCACACGTGGGTAGGAAAAGTGGAGAGAGAGGTATAAGGCCTATTTTGTCTTAATTAGCAAAAATCAATAATCAATAAAGACATTACTCATTGCATTTTTCTCAATCTTCGTGATGGGAAAAATTTTACAACGCCAGGAATCAAATTACGATTTTGTTCTATCTCAATTAGGGAATTTTTTCAAGCCAAAAAACTGCATTTGAGGACCAAAAAAATTTCTTTCCCCTGCAACATCCGGGGGGGGGGGCACAGTCAATTTTTTTCTGAAGAACATCCCACTTTGAGAAGTTGAGAAGTCGTGGGTCAATCCCCTAGAGTTGCAGGGAGCTGAAATTTTTATTGAGACATTCTCAACTTATCAGTAACACCTTACTTGAGTTTGAACGAAATCGGAGCATTTAATATATTTTTTTGTAATTTTTACATAGTGTCCACCCGGGGAAAAAAAATTACATCCGATTGGATCCAAAAAATGGCGCAATCTAATTGGATCCAATTGCATTCAAGTGGATCTAAATTAATCCAAATTAAGACATTTCTTCATTAAAAATAAAAAAAAGAGAGGATCTGATTCGATCTGAAAAGATCCGATTAGATATTTTCTGATCAAATTGGACTGATTTTTCCCTATCCAATCGGATCCAATCGGATTGCGCCATTTTTCGGATCAAATTGTATCAAATTGTATCCAATCGGATCCAATTGGACGTCCAATTGTATCCAATTGCATCCAATTTGATCCAATCGGATCCAAAAAATGGCGCAATCCAATAGGATCCAAGTGGATCCAAGTGGATCTAAATTAATCCAAATTAAGATATTTCTTCATTTAAAATGAAAAAAAGAGAATCTGATTGGATCCAATCCGATATTTTCTGATCAAATTGGGCTGATTTTTCCACATCCAATCGGATTGCGCCATTTTTCGGATCAAATTGCATTAAATTGTATCCAATCGGATCCAATTGGACGTCCAATTGTATCTAATTTGGTCCAATCGGATATGATTTTTTTTCCCTGGGATGTGTGAAAATCATAAGCCCGTGAACGCCGTACTTCCCACGAGAGTGCCGTGGAAAATGTGACATTTATGGGTGGTCAGTTTTCATTATTTTTGACGATGTTCCGTCACTACAAATTTTTGAAACTTTTATGGTAAATTTAAGGATAAATAACGCATTTTTCGACAAAAAATTCCGCTGTCGCTATGACCATTTTTTCAAAATGGCGGCTCAAAATTTTTAAAACGCTATAACTCATGAGGAAAATTGCCACAAAAAAATTAGAAAAATTCGTTTGTTCTTCTTACCTTCTAAAATCGATCTAAAAAACGCAAAATTTTTATTCACATTTGGCAAAGAAATGGAAAAATTAAGAAAAAAAAATACACCCCCCCCCCCCAAAACACTTGCGCCAGGGGTTTAACCGGGTTTGCCCTTTGTCTCTTCAATGAAGACAATAGATTTAATTAGGCTCTCATTGAAATTCTTTATTTTAAAAATTAGAAGAAATACTTTCTGGAATCGAAAAATACGTGAAATAGGGCTGTTGAAAAAATACTTAAGCAGCTTGAAAGGAAAAATTCGAATTTTAGACAAAAAGAGTTTTTTTGCTCATTATAAAAATTATAAAATTATTTCTCTTGAAATAATCAGAATTTTAAGTTTTTTAAAAATTAAAAATGAAATGAAATTTAAAGAAATAAGAACAAACAAAAAATAAAAATTAATTTATAAATTTTTTAAAAAGTAAAAATTTTTAATTAAAATTAAAAATTAAAAAATCGAAAAAAATCTCACGAATTTTTTAAAATAAACCGAATCATTACACCAGCATATGCCAAACTTGACCTCAAACATTGTCAACTCATTCGCAGCTTCATTCCAATACCCGAGCACCGCGAGCCCATTCACGAACAAAAATACCCGAAGAGAAAAAAATCCGAAGAGAGAGGCGAGCAGAACTCGAAACGACAGCACGCGCTCATATTTCTAAGCCCTTGTAGCTCATTAACCTCGTAAAATTAACCTACTCGGCGGATATATTTCCGTACGCGGCTACGCGCGTATACCTTTGGTCTTGGTCGCGTCTTGTGGTCTTGTCGATGCTCAATAATTCACTGACAACAGCACGCGCCTAGTTTAACCTACAAATTAATGATTTTAAAAATAAATCCGAGACATCGTACGGTCGGATCGAATTATTTCTGGAACAACGCCGTCTTCTCGTATTACCCATAAAACTACGTCGTATTTTCTTCGTCGGTGAGTAATTCGTCTTTTTGAATTCTCACGTGCGAATATTTATCGCGCCACGTGACGATTACGATTACGAAACTTATCAATTTTTTTCGTAATCCACCGCATGTAGGTATGGAGTTTTTGTTATTTATTTCGAGGTATAGTGTTTGTCTTTTCTAATTTCCTAATCGAAATGATGTTTGGTGTATTGAACAATAAACTTCAATATATAATCAATTTTTTCCCATTGATTGTCGGAACAACTCGTGAGAATCTCGAGAATAAGACACGAGACGTATGTATTCGTTTGACTTTGACGCGAGGTTACCGCCATTTTATCAAACACAGGTTGTAAAAGGCTTCAGCGTATGGTAGTTTTCCTTTTTGTAAATTTTTCATCGGTAAAGTCGGCGTCGCCGTCGCCCTCACATAAGATGATAATAAGTTAAATAAAAAAGGGGGAGCGATAGTCCACGTACGCAGGGTTTTGAACGTGCGTAATTCGAAAGCAGGTATTAAGCAGCCATTAAAAGTTATCGAAATCCATTTATCGTGGCGTCACATATTCGGCCAACTTGGGAGATTAAAAAATGCCGGAAATAGCGCCTCGTCCTACGAGACGTTTAATAAGTTTAATTACACGACTACTAGGGTGGTATTTTTTTTTTTCTTTTGACGACAGGGTTGGTACTATAATGCGAGTCAATAAGGTCTACGAACTCGGCCTAATCGCGGTGTACAAATGCTACGGAGGCCAAACATCAACGAATTTCATTAATTCGAGGTAGTGGTGCGAGGAGAAGGGGGGAAGTACATGAGCCTTTTTGGCATAACTTTTATTTCTGGGATATATTTCATCGCCAATTAAAATTCTACCGGATTAGATTTTTATTTCAACGGTAGGCATATTCGGCTAATGGGTGCAAGAGGGGGTTTAAAAATTCGCCTATTTTCGAAGAAGAAAGAATATCGTATACAGAAACTATAAGCATATCGTTATTACAATGTTTTCCAAGCGTATATTTCGTGTTGCCGGTGTTTAATTGTTTGAATATGTTCCAAATGCTGAGAACAACTATCGTGTTGCATTCTATTTTAAGACCATTTCGAACGCAGCAAATTCGAAAGATGTAGCCGATGCGATGGTGTCTGCGTTACAGTTACACGGCCAGCAGTGCGAGTACGTATGGTAGAGTCGAGTCCGCGTACTCTATCGTTTGGCTCAGTAATTGGAAACTTTTTCTCGGTTTAGCTGAACGCTCAAAATAACCGTAACGTAACCGTCTCAAATATATTTATCAACTTAATGGCTCATTCCCAGTATCACGAAAATAACTTGACACCGGAAAATTTCTTTCGCATGTCGCCCGGTAGGAATTTTTTTTTGCTACCTTACTACCCTACGAGCTCTGCGCGCTTTCTTGGCACAGCTCTACGCAAAATATCGTTTTCGAAACTACGACTCGACACTATACTTAGGTACTATAATCTCCCTAATACGTATCGCATAATCATCGATGCGCCATACCGCGTACGTTGCTTCGTTTTTTTTTTTTTTTTTTATTAAAAAAAATAAGGCGAAGAACGCGAATACCAAAACAAAACGATGGCTCAGATAATCAACTTTGTAGTTGAGAAAGTATCGACTGTGCCTGGTAATTTTTTTTTTATCTCGTCTCTTAGATCGATTTATACACCACGTACCGCAAAATGAATCAATACTTTGATGATTTTATGACTAAGTTCTACGTCCGGCGTCCTTTCCACGTTCATACTGACTAGACTACATGCGATAATGCGGTGCCTCTGTGTCGTCAACTTGACCCAATACCCATCGAGTACGGAAATTGTTCTATGAGGCACATTGTATACGAGTACCTACCTATGGAGCTTGATGTAATCCGATGAGATGACATCATTTGCATCGCCAAGTTGCTGAAAAAGTTGATTACCTATTTGTATGGGTCTAGGTTTTCCTTTTTCCCGAGGAAAATTAAACTTGAGGAATGAAAAACTTTTAACAAAATACCAAAAATCTTTTGAAAAATGAAAATATGAAAATTATTCGAAGAACGAGGAACTTTTGTTGAAAAATTTTGAATGAAAAAAATTGAAAATAAAAAAAATTAATTAAAAAAAAATTGAAACTTTCAAAAAATGTAAAATTTTTGCAAAATGAATATTTTTTTCAAAATGCATACCTATAAAAATCTATTTAAAAATAAATTTTTTTGAAAAATGAAAAATTTCATAAAAATTGTTTATGATAAAAATTTTTAAAAAATGAAAAAAAAAATTTAAATGACGAATTTTTGAAAAATAGAGAATGAAAAAATTTGAGATGAACTGCATATTACAATTTTTTCAAATCTGTAATAAAGAATATAAAAATTGTTCAAAAATAGAAAATTTTGAAAAAATAGAATTTTTTATACTCAACTTTTTCATTTTCTATTTTTCAAAAATTTACGTTTAAAAAAACTTTTCAAAATGGGAAATGTTTGAAGTGGCATGAAAGACCTCAACAATGAGAAATCAAAATTTACAAATTTTGAAAAATTGAAAAAAATTAATCATTCAATTATAAAAAGTTGCAAAAACATTGGAAAAAAAAGAAAAATTCAAGAAGCTAGCAATATTATTCAAATTTCAAAAAATTGAAAAAATCTTTCTTTTGAAAAATATCTGCTCAAAATCTGAAAAATATCCAACTTATTTGAAGTTAGCTAAATTATCAACACTTTTTAAAAATTATAATTATCATATAAAATTTTTAATTTTCCAAAAATTGGGAAATTTTCAAAATTTTGAAAATGAATATTTTTTTTACTATTAGGTATTCCATGAAAATATAAAATTTTATGCCACAATGATCGAAAATTGATCTTTTATTTTTGTGATTTTTTTCAATTTGAAAAAAATTTTGATTCCTTGTCCGTGGAGACTTGAAATCTTAATATTCAATCAAAGCCAATTATTTTGAGACGAATATGGAATTAAATTCAGCTATAAACCATCGAGTAGATGTAACATTATATTTGAAAATTTCCAGAGAAAATAAAACTAATAAAAAATTGAGCGAAAACGATTGCGTCAATTTCGATGGGAGGGGAGAGGAGCTCTTTTCAACTGTCGATAATTCTTCACCTTAAGCTTAGCTGCGCCGAGCCAGCGTTGAAATATCACAGCGATGATAATCACGACAATATGTGCGAGCTTTCATTTTTGTATCTCACCGGATCTCCACGCCGATGCCAAAAAAAAGAGGAAATGACATACGTAAGTACGAATTTTTAACGCGTCAAGGCGTTGACTTGGTATCTTAATGCCTACATAAGTATTCGAAGCATTGACTGGTTAGAGCAATCACTAAAAAGTACAAGGGCTGTTAGTGAGAAAGATAACTCTGGTGTTTTGAAATGTTCGCATGAGTCATGGGTGTACGTCTGTACGATATGTCTGACTTATTGATAAGAAATTTCGATTAAAATATGAGTACATCAAGTCCTTATGTAATTGTAAGTAGTACTTCATAGTAAAAGATGCATAAATTCTAAACTCATTTATCATAAAATACTTGCATATCAACTTATGAGAAATGGGAAATACATACGTCAATGACGGGCTACATATACATTAGGGTGGAGTGAAATAAAAAATATACCTCGGATTTTGGCCAAATTCGGCGAAGTAGTTTACTTTGAGTGGGGGACGTTCCAAAAAAATTGTGAGCCCTTTAAGTGCAAGGGGAAAGGAGCAGGCTCCTTTCGAAAAAAACGCTGTCTTCATTGGTTCCAACTTCCAATCCAGTCAAAATGGCGTGAGAAACCTTTCTTACGGTTAGTACTTAAAAGATGCAATTTGAGTTTCTGCATCTTCCTAAATCGCCATCTTTCTTGGATCAAAACTCAGACTGCTACCAGGGGGTCGAAAAGCTGCAGATCGCGATATTATGGTATAACTGAAAGACTTTCATGTGGTGAAAGAGTCATTGAAAATGGTCAAATGAAAAAACTAATCGCGGATTCGTGTTCAGCAGGTCAAAGTA